>JABUQX010119051.1:0-2500 GCA_015478945.1 Trachelipus rathkii | reverse complement strand
CCCTCTTTGGATCTGCTGAACATGTGCGTGCTTTCAGCACTGAGGGAAAGTGTTAAAATTTAGGTATTTAGAGTAAAGTAGAACGGGGAGGAATGCCGTCCGGGGCACTAGCCTTATAATTATATTATATATATATATATATATATATTATATATATATATATATATACTTATATATTATTATATAATTATATATATATATGATATAGCATATATATATATATATATATATATAAATCATCGGTGCCTGTGTGTGTTTATGTTGAGAGGTGAATGAATGTTTATTTTGCCTCTAATAACTATTCCTTCATGTTTACCTTATGTTAATCTTGAAAAAGGCAAATTTCTGCTTCATTTTTGTATATTTTGCTGAATTGAAGTATGATGACATCTTTTACAATCATCAATTTAGTTCGAAATCATAGAGAATGAATTCAATGAAATCTCAACAATTCAAAAATGAGTTTCATCAAGGCAAACATGGAGTTAACTAGGGTGGGGGGCTCTTTTCCTTCCATGTTAAATTCAAAAGTTTTATTTTTTGAAATTCGTATGCAATTTTAAGTAAAAAAAATTAATTAGAAGCCGAGGATTTGACTAAATGTTCTTCGTATTTGTGCTTTATAAATTTGTTTACAAGGAAAGTTTATGTTCCGCATTAATTCTTTTTTCTATGTGTGTGTGTTGAGTCTGGCAGTATATATATATATATATTATAATATATATATATATATATATATATATAATATATTATATATATTATAATATATATAATAATATATATATAATAGTATATATTATATATATATATATATATATATAATATATATATATATATATATATATATATATATTCTATATATAATATATATTATATATATATATAATTATATATATTATAATATCATATTATTATTATAATATAATATTCAATATAATATATATATATATATATATATAATATATTATATATATATATATATATATTATATATAATAATATATTATAGTATATATATATATATATTGTTTAATATTAAAAGCGGAGTGAGGGCAGGTATGTTATGTTTCCTTGGTATTCAATTCGTATATGCGATGGGTTATAAAAAGAATTAGACGGTAGGGAGAGCGGGATGGTGTTAGAATGATGGAAGAATGGAAGAGAAGCTAGAGGTGCCTAGCCTATTAATATGCAGATGATTTTGGTTGTGTGTGCGAAGCTGAAGAGGAGTTTGAAGGATTGATAGCAAAAGATTCTTTTTTGGGAGTGTGAAAAGGGAAGTTTTTTTGAAGTAAAACATAAGATAGGAGATAAGGTTAAGTTTGGGTGAGGACATCTCGATGTGCGTTATGATTTGATGGTGAAGCAAGCTGGAATAATTTGTCTGAGTTTTCAATCATTAGATATGTGTTGGAGAAAAGGACGGATGATGCAGGATGTAGTAGAAAGTTCACAAAGTGGTGAATGCAGGAAGTGTGTGGTGAATTATATTCCTTGCGTGGATAAAAGAAAACTAAGTCTTGGACGGGAGCTAAGCGGTCCTACAATTGAGTATGTTTGTTACCTGTGTTAATGTATATATTTATATTTTTTTATTTATTTATAGTTTATTATGAACTATTGTTGCATTTATTTCACCAATGTTGTCGCCAAAAAAATAAGGAGATGTTTATTCGTAAGATTATGAACTTTGTAAAGATCGTAGTTTTTAATAATTGTAACTCGTGCTAACCACGGAGCAGCCCAAGAGCTTAGGAGTCTCCACTGTATTATATATATATATATCTATATATATAAATATATATAATATATATATTTATAATATATAATATTATATTATATATATATATAGTATATTATTATATAATATATAATATATATATATATATATTATATAATATATATACTAGTATATATTGAAGAAGATGATCAGAAATGACTCATGCAAACAATGTCTGAAAAAAATATATTTTAGAATTGAATTGTATGGAAACCCATTCCGGAAATCTCTCTCTCTCTTCTTCTCTTCTCTCTCCTCTCTCTTCTCTCTACTCTCTCTCTCTCTCTCTCCTCTCTCTCTCTCTCTCTTACTCTCTCTTCTTCTCTCATTTCAAAGCAACGACAAGGAAAAGAACAGGAAAACAATTACATCAAAATTACTGCCTTGTCTAGCATCTTGGTTAAAAACAAAATAGTGGAATATATTATAAATTATACTTACATTAAATTGAGTATTTAAAGTTTAAATACAAAGTTATTAGAGGTGCATATATATGATATGATATAATTATAATATATATATATATTACTAATATATAGATATATTATATATATATATATTATCATATATATATATATATTATATATATTATATATATATAATATATAATATACTATACATATTATATATATATTATAGAATATACTATATAGTATATATATATAATATATTATATTATATATTATATAATATATATATATTTATATATTATTATATATTG
>JABUQX010119050.1:0-53478 GCA_015478945.1 Trachelipus rathkii | reverse complement strand
CATTCTAAAAATTATAAAAATCGCTTTTATATGACATGTTTTCAGGAGCTATGGTCATTATATGTTTGAACCACAAAATCCAAAAATTTACATTTTTTCAAAATTTGTACAAAAAATTAATTAAGACCCTGTTACTCCAAAAAGTTATAACAGCTTATAAAAAATCCGAAGACATTCGAGATATTCCTCACACGAAAAGGCATTCTAAAATGTAAAATGCGCTTTTTGATATTGACTTGTATTTCAGGAAGCCTATGGTCTTTATATGTTTTGAAACCACAAAAATCCAAAAAAATTTACATTTTTCAAAATTTGGACAAAAATTAATTAAGAGCCTGTTAATCCAAAAGTATAACACTATTAAAAATCATCCGAAGACACTCTAATATTCCTCACACGAAAAGGCATTCGAAAAATGTAAAATCGCTTTTATATGACTTGTATTTCAGAAGCAGCTTTGGTCATTTATATGTTTGAACCACAAAATCCAAAAATTAACATTTTTCAAAATTTTGGACAAAAATTAATTAAGAGGCCTGGATCCCAAAAGTATAACAGCTTTTAAAAATCCCTCTAAAGACATCCTAATATTCCTCACACGAAAAGGATTCTAAAAAATGTAAAAATCGCTTTGATATGACTTGTATTTCAGGAGCGGATGGCCATTTATATGTTGAACCACAAAAATCCAAAAAATTTACATTTTTCAAAATTTTGACAAAAAATTAATTAAGAACCCTGTACTCCAAAAGTATAACAGCTTATTAAAAAATCGAAGACATTCTAATATTTCCTACACGAAAGTGCCATTCTAAAATGTAAAAAATCGCTTTATATGACTTGTATTGTCAGGAGCTATTGGCATTAAGTTATATGTTTGAACACAAAAATAGCCAAAAAATTTACATTTTTTTCAAAATTTGAGAAAAATTGAAAATGAGCTGGTTACTCCAAAAGTATAACAGCTATTAAAAATCCGAATACACCTTAATATTCCTCACACGAAAGGCATTCTAAAAATGTAAAAATCGCTTTTATATGACTTGTATTTCAGGAGCTATGGTCATTTATATGTTTGAATCACAAAAATCCAAAAATTTACATTTTTCAAAATTTGGACAAAAATTAATTAAGAGCCTGTTACTCCAAAAGTATAACAGCTATTAAAAATCCGAAGACATTCTAATATTCCTCAAACGAAAGGCATTCTAAAAATGTAAAAATCGCTTTTATATGACTTGTATTTCAGGAGCTATGGTCATTTATATGTTTGTACCACAAAAATCCAAAAATTTACATTTTTCAAAATTTGGACAAAAATTAATTAAGAGCCTGTTCCTCCAAAAGTATAACAGCTACTAAAATTCCGAAGACACCCTAATATTCGTCACACGAAAGGCATTCTAAAAATGTAAAAATCGCTTTTATATGACTTGTATTTCAGGAGCTATGGTCATTTATATGTTTGAACCACAAAAATGCAAAAATTTACATTTTTCAAAATTTGGACAAAAATTAAATAAGAGCCTGTTACTCCAAAAGTATAACAGCTATTAAAAATCCAAAGACACCCTAATATTCGTCACACGAAAGGCATTCTAAAAATGTAAAAATCGCTTTTATATGACTTGTATTTCAGGAGCTATGGTCATTTATATGTTTGAACCACATTGAATTTCAAAACTAACATTATTTCAAAATTTTGAGAAAAATTAATTAAGAAGCCTGTTACTATAAAAGTCATAACAGCTATAAAAACGAAGACACCCTAATATTCCTCAAACGAAAGGCATTCTAAAAATGTAAAAATCGCTTTTATATGACTTGTATTTCAGGAGCTATGGTCATTTATATGTTTGAACCACAAAAATCCAAAAATTTACATTTATCAAAATTTGGACAAAAATTAAATAAGAGCCTGTTACTCCAAAAGTATAACAGCTATTAAAAATCCGAAGACATTCTAATATTCCTCACACGAAAGGCATTCTAAAAATTTAAAAATCGCTTTTATATGACTTGTATTTCAGGAGCTATGGTCATTTATATGTTTGAACTACAAAAATCCAAAAATTGTACATTTTTCAAAATTTGTACAAAAACTTAATTAAGAGCCTGTTACTCCAAAAGTATAACAGCTATTAAAACTCCGAAGACCATTCTAATATTCCTCAAACGAAAGGCATTCTAAAAATGTAAAAAATCACTGTTATATGACTTGTATTTCAGGAGCTATGTACCGTTATGACGTCTGAACACAAAAAATTCCAAAATTTACATTTTTCAAAATTTGGACAAAAAATAATTAAGAGCCTGTTACTCCAAAAGTATAACAGCTTTTAAAAATCCGAAGACATTCTAATAATCATTCCTCAAACAAAAGGCATTCTAAAAAATGTAAAAATCGCTTTTATATGACTTGTATTCAGGGCTATGGTCATTTATATGTTTGAACCACAAAAAATCCAAAAAATTAACATTTCAAAATTTGGGACAAAAATTAATTAAGAGCCTGTTACCCAAAAGTATACAGCTTGTTAAAATTCCTAAGAACTCCTTAATATTCTCACACGAAGAGGCATTCTAAAATGTAAAAATCGCTTTTATATGACTTGTATTTCAGGAGCTATGGTTATTTTATATGTTTGAATCACAAAAATAGAAATAACTTTAGAATTTACCAAACTTTGGCCATTAAAAAAATCAAGAGCCAGGAATCTCAACAGTATAACAAGCTATTGAACACGCTAGAGTCAGCGGACTTTCCAAGAATGCTTCTAAAAATTGTAAAATCGCCGGAAATGACTTGCATACAAGCACTGTATGGTCATTTATATGTTTGCACCACAAAAAATTCCAAAAATTTACATTTTTTCAAAATTTGGACAAAATTAATAAGAGCCTGTTCCTCCAAAGTATAACAGCTGTCTTCTGAAGAAAGCCCAATATTCCTCACACGAAAGGCATTCTTAAAATGTAAAAATTCGCTATTTAAATGACTTGTATTTCAGGAGATATGGATATATATTTATTATGTTTAATACAAGTTTCTCAAAAAATTGACATTTTTCAAAATTTGTACAAAAATTATTTAAGAGCCTGTTACTCCAAAAGTATAAGCACTATTAAAAAATCCGAAGACATTCTAATATTCCTCACTCGAAAGCACTTCTAAAAATTTAAAAAATCGCTTTTATATGACTTGTATTTTAGGACTATGGTCGTTTATATGTTTGAACCACAAAAATCAAAAATTTACATTTTCAAAATTTTGACAAAATTAATTAAGAGCCTGTTTACTCTAAAAGTATAACAGCTATAAAAATCCGAAGACACATTTTAATATTCCTCAAACGAAAGGCATTCGAAAAATGTAAAAATCACTTTTATATGACTTTATTTCAGGAGCTATGGTCATTTATATGTTGAACCACAAAAATCCAAAAACTTAGGTTTTTCAAAATTTCGACAAAAATTAATTATTAAGAGCCTGTTACTCCAAAAGTATAACAGCTACTAAATTCCGCGAAACACCTAATATTCGTCTCACGAAAGGCATTTAAAAATGTGAAAATCACTTTTATATGACTTGTATTCAGAAGCTATGGTCATTTTATATGTTTGAACCCACAAAAATCCAAAAATTTACATTTTTCAAAATTTTGACAAAAATTAATTAAGAGCCTGTTACTCCAAAAGTATAACAGCTATTTAAAATCCGAAGACATCCTAATATTCCTCACACGAAAGGTTTTCCAAAAATGGCAAAATCACTTATATACGACTTGTATTTCAGGAGCTATGGTCATTTTATGTTTGAACCACAAAAATCCAAAAATTTACATTTCTCAAAATTTTGACAAAAATTAATTAAGAGCCTGTTACTCCAAAAGTATAACAGCTATTAAAATTCCGAAGACACCCTAATAATGATAATCATTTTAATCATTTCTAAAATGATAAAAATCGGTTTTATATGACTTGTATTTCAGGAGCTTATGGTCATTTATATGAAAAAAAATATGTTTTGCCAAAAAATTTACTTTTTTCAAAATTTTTACAAATTTTTTTAAAGAGCCTTTTACTCCAAACGTATAACAGATATAAAAAACCCGAAGCAATCCTAATATTCCTCACACGAAAGGCATTCTAAAAATGTAAAAATTACTTTTATATGACTTGTATTTCAAGAGCTATGGTCTTTTATATGTTTGAACTCAAAAAAACAAAAAATTACTTTTTTTCAAAATTTTGGACAAAAATAATTAAGAGCCTGTTACTTCAAAACTATAACAGCTATTAAAAATCCGAAGACATCCTAATATTCCTCACACGTAAGGCATTCTAAAAAATGTTAAAAACCTTTTCATATACTGTATTTCAGGAGCTATGGTCATTTATATGTGTTGAACCACAAAAATCCAAATATTTAAATTTTTCAAAATTTGAGAAAAATTTAATTAAGGCCTGTTACTCCAAAACTATAACAGCTTTTAAAATCCGAAGACACCCTATATTCCTCAAACGAAAAGGCATTCCTAAAAATGTTAAAAATCGCTTTTATTATGATTGTATCAGGAGCTATTGTACATTTATATGTTTGAACCACAAATCCAAAAATTTACATTGTTCAAAATTTTAACAAAGAATTAAATTGAGGACTGTTACGCAAAAGTATAACAGCTATTAAAAGCCCGAAGATACCATAGTATTCTACACGAAGGGCATTTCTAAAAATGTAAAAATCGCTTTTATATGACTTGTTTTTCGAGCTATGGCATTTATATGTTTGAACTACAAAAATCCAAAAATTTTACATTTTTCAAAATTTTGTACAAAAATTAATTAAGAGCCTGTTACTCCAAAAGTATAACAGCTATTAAAAATCCGAAGACATTCTAATATTCCTCACACGAAAGGCATTCTAAAAATGTAAAAATCCTTTTCGATGACAACTTATTTTTCAGGAGCTATGGTCATTTGTATATTTGAATCACAAAATCCAAAATTTACATTTTTCAAAATTTGGACAAAAAATTAATTAAGAGCCACCTTTTACTCCAAAGTTATAACAGCTATTAAAATCCGAAGACATCTAATATTCCTCAAACAAAAGGCATTCTAAAAAATGTAAAAATCGCTTTTATATGACTTGGTATTTCAGGAGCTATGGCCATTTTATATTTTTGAACCTAAAAAAAACCAAAAATTAACAATTTTCAAAATAAAGACAAAAATAAATTAAGAGCCTGTTACTCCAAAAGTTTATATAAACAGCTTTTAACAATTCTAAAGACACCTAATATCCTCACACGAAAGCATGCTAAAAATGTTAAAAATCGCTTTTACTATGACTTGTATTTCAGGAGCTATGGTCATTTATATGGTTTGAATCACAAAAATCCAAATTTACATTTTTCAAAATTTGGACAAAAATTGAATAAAGAAGCTGTTACTCCAAAAGTATAACAGCTATTAAAAATCCGAAGACATTCTAATATTTCCTCACACGAAAGGCATTCTAAAATGTAAAAATCGCTTTTTCATATGACTGTATTTCAGGAGCTAGGTCATTTTATTGTTTGTACCACTTAAAGATCCAAAAATTTACATTTTCAAAATTTGGAGACAAAAATTAATTAAGAGCCTGCTCCTCCAAAAAGTATAACAGCTTACTAAAAAAATTCCGGAAGACACCCTAATATTCGTAACACGAAAGGCATTCTAAAAATGTAAAAAATCGCATTTATATGACTTGTATTTCAGGGAGCTATGGCCATTTAAATGTTTGAACTACAAAAAATCCAAAAGAATTTTAACAAATTTTCAAAATTTACAAAAATTATTTAAGAGCTGTTACTCCAAAAGTATAACAGCTTTTAAAAATCCGAAGACATTCTAATATTCCTCACACGAAAAGGATTCAAAAGTAAAAATCGCCTTTATATGACTTGTATTTCAGGAGCTTGGCATTTATATGATTGAACCACAAAAATCCAAAAATTACTATTTTCAAAATTTGACAAAAATTAATAAGAGCCTGTTACTCAAAAGTTATAACAGCTATTAAAAATTCCGAAGACACTCTAATATTCCTCACACGACAAAGGATATCGAAAATGTAAAAAATCGCTTTTATATGACTGTATTTCAGGAGCTATGGTCATTTATATGTTTGAACCACAAAAAATCAAAAAAATTACATTTTTTCAAAATTTGGACAAAAATAAATTAAGGAGCCTGTTACTCCAAAGTATAACAGCTACTAAAAATCCGAAGGACACCCTAATATTCGTCACACGAAAGGCATTCTAAAAAAAGTCAAAATCACTTTTATATGACTTGTATTTCAGGAGCTATGGTCATTTATATGTTTCAACCACAAAAAGTAAATATATCAAAATTTGAGAAAAATTAATTAAGAGCCTGTTACTCCAAAAGTATAACACTATTTAAAAATCCGAAGACATTCTTAATATTCCTCACACGAAAGGCATTCGAAAAATGATAAAAATTCTCCCTCTTTATATTGCACTTGTATTTCAGTGAAGCCACTCCCTATTGAATTCATTATATTTTTGAACCACAAAAATTGCGCAAAAAAAATTTACCATTGTTTTCAAATTTGGAGAAAATTAACATTTTAATTAAGAGCCTGTTACTCCAAAAAGTATAAACAGCTATTAAAAGAGATATCACTGAAGAGCCACCTTAGATATTCATCAATCAGACGGAGAAAGAGCATACTCCAAAAAAATATGTACTAATCATCCGCTTTCATGTATATATGCTTCTGATTTTAGGAAGCATGGTCATCTATAATAAAATTCCATGCTGTGCGAAAAAATTCACAAATACATCGAACTATAACCAAATTTACATTTTTCAAAATTTGGATTCAAAACATTAATTAAGAGCTCGCTCTACTTCACAAAGATATATCTTCTATTTATAAAATCCGAAGACATGTCTCTAGATAATTTTCCTTCTATAACGACAACGGCATTCTACCAAATCAAAAATTCTCTTTTATCTCCTCCACCTTGTGTTTCATCCAGCTCACTGGCAGTTTTTATACTGTTTTTTCTACCAAAATCCACAAACTCTTCACCGATATTTTTAAAAAGACTATGGTATGCAATAATTAATTAAGAGCCTGTTCCCTCAAAAGTTCTAAATATAACAGACTACATAAAAATATACACGTAAGACTATCGTTAAAATATAAATCCGTTTCACCACGAATAGCTCTGTATTCTAAAAAATAGTATAAAATTCTTAGGTTAGCTTTATATGTACTGTGTTTATTTCAAAGTAAATCTGGTGATCATAAATATAATAGAAATGTGTCTGAATCTACTATAAAAACTATCTAAAAAATTTACATTTTCAATATTTTTACAAAAATTAATTAGAGGCCTGTGTACTCCGAATATCCAGTTTATGGATTATAATATATATCTCGAAGACATCGTAATATGTGCTCACTATCATCGAAAGCTCATTCTAAAAAATTTCCATAGCTAAAATCGCTTTTTTTATACTTACCTTGTTATTTTCTATATGTCTAGCTTTCAAGCTTGTTTCTAAAAGCCTATTTTAAAATTAAATCTCCTTTCTCTCTGAACCATCAAAACTAAATTCGAAACAAAATCTTTACATTTCCATTCGTTCTCAAGAAATCTGTTGTATGTTGACACAAAAAATTAATTTTGAAAGTATTATTTCTCCGTGATTAACTCACAAAAAGTGTAGAACCCAATTCCACTTAACATCTCGTCGATCCACAAAGTCCCGATCAGACATTCCCTAAGATTATTCCTCAAAAAACAAAAGCATTTTCTAACCCTTACACGCCAAATGTTAAAAAATCTGCTTTCTATAATAACATAATAAGATGAACTATGTAGTTTGGCAGGTTATCATATGGTTACAAATTTATTACTTGGTTGTTTGGAACCACAAAAAATCCAAAAAAATTAACACCTCTTTTCACACCATATTAATCTATCGCGACTCACATTAACTTATATGACGGCTTCTACTCCAAACAGTATAACAGCTCTCTTACCATTCCTAAAACGGCCCTAAGTTATTCCTCCGACCGAAAGCACTTCTAAATAATGTAAAAAATCGCTTTATATTTACCATGACTATGATCCTATTCAGGTGCGACGCTATGGTCAATTTATATGATCCGTAGAACAATATCCTATCAATAACAATCCAAATATCTCTACATTTTTCTACATCAATCTTGGACAAAAATTAAAATTAATGACCTGTTCCTCCCAAAAGGATATAACAGCTAAACATTAAATTCTGAAGACATCAGCCTTAAATATATTTACGTATAATACGAAAACAAGGTCAAAATATCTAAAAAATGTAAAATCTGGTGTAGTAACAAAGTGAATATTTGTTGATTCAAAAAAGTATATTATTTGAAAAAATAAAATCCTAAAAATTATTATATACATTTTTTTAAAATATTGTACAAATAATTAATAAGAGCCTTTCTCCAAAAGATATAACACTATTTAAATAAATTCACAAGACTAATTCTAATATTATCCTCAACTACTGAAATAGGCATTCTTATAAATGAAATATAATTCTGAGCTATGATGACTTGTATTTCAGGTATGCTTAATGTAGTCATTTGAATCCAGAATCGATACCACTATAAAATAATCACAAAATAATTATTACAATTTTTCAAAATTTGACTAAAAAATATTAATAGATTAAGAATAGACCTGTTACTCTCAATAATAGTCCCAAATTAAAACAATGCATATTAAAAATTGGAAGCTATTGAAATACTTCCGCACACTAAAGGACATTCGTGCTAAAATGTAAAAGATGAACACATTTAATGATTGAAACTAATGTAAAATATTCCCCGGAAGCTGATGGTCATTGTGATGATGTTTTACGACCACAGAACTCAATCCATAAATATATTAACACAGTTGGGACAGAAAAATACACTTAAGTAAGCCTGTTAGCTTCACCCAAAAAAGGCCAATTTACTCATAACAGCTACTAATAAAGTGTGCCGAAGAATCACACGCTAATTATTCGTCCACGACCACCATTCCCAAAATGTTCAAAATCACTCTTTATATGACTTCGTACTCAGGAAGCTATTTGTCATTAGTATGTTTGAACTAATAAAACCGCATAGACCTTACAAGCTTTTTTCAATCAATATTTGAGAGAAATACGAATCAAAGATTGTTAGCTCCAAAAGTAAAACAGCTATTAATAATCCGAAGATTTCTAATATTCCTCACACGAAAAGCATCTAATGTAATGTTCTCTTTTATTATAACTGATATTTCAAGAACTTTATTATCGTTATATGTTTGAACCCATAAAAATCCAAAAATATTTATTCATATGTTTTTTCAAATAATATTTTGAAAGAAAAATTAATAAGAGCCTGTGTTAACATCCAAATAGTATAAACAGTTATTAAAAAATCCGATAGACACCATTAATATATTCTCACAACGAAGGCATTCTAAAATATGAAAAAATTCGCTTTTTTATATTGACTTGTATATTCAGGAGTCTAAATTGGTCATTTATATGGTTTGAATTCACAAAAAATCCAGAATTTTACATTTTTAACGTATTAGTGAATACGAGTAGTATGAAAAAATAAGAAGCCTGTTACTCCTAAAAAGTATAACAGCTTATTAAAAAATCCGAGTATCATTCTAATATTCCTCATTATAAGAGCATTCTAAAAATTGTAAAAAATCGCTTTATTTTTTACTAATTTGACCTTCGATTACTTTTCGCTCCATGTATATATTTATAAACTACAAAATCCATAAATATATTACATATTTTCAAATTTAGACAAAATAGTTAATTAAGAGCTTGTTTCCTCCAAAAGTATATTATACAGCTTCTATAAAATTCAAAAGAAGTAACTACACCTGATATATATTACGTCAACAACGATAATAGCATTTCTAAAATGTATAAAATCTGGTTTTATTATGACTTTTATAATTTCAGTGAACTAGTTCTTAGTGTAAAAATGTTTGAACTACTAAAAATGCTCAAAAAATTTATCATTTTCAAATTTTACAAAAAAATTAATATTAAACCTTTTTAGTTACAAAAATATAACAGCTATTAAAAATCCGAAGACATTATTAATATTCCTCACACGATAGGCATTCTTAATAATAATTGCCCTAAAAATCGTTATTATGATGAAACAAATAATAAATGTTTCGATTGGAATGCTATTGGTGCGATTAATATATGTTTAGTAACCTCTACTCAAAAAAAACGGCATTTTCATGAAAATCTAAGGAAAAAAATTAAGTAATTCTAAATTTATCCTTCTTAATCTAAAGTCCTTTTTCTTTTCTGATTAAATCAGCTCATGATTAGAAAAATTCGCAGAGACATTCTGAATATCATTCTCTAGTCATACACAATGTGCATCTTAAAGTAATGTAAAAAATTCTTGTGAAGCTTCCTATGAGTGTACTTATGTATTTTTATGGTTGTTTTATATGTCGGTTGAAATATTCCTAGCAAAAATCCAAAAATTAACATTTCAAAATTTATAAGGACACAAAAAAATTAAAATTAAGATGTCCTGTACTTCTCAAAATTGTATTATAACAGCTTTGATTATATATTCTGATATTTGATTCATCTCTTTTTTAATTATCCTACACTATAAGCATTCTAAAATGTATAAAAATCTCTCTCTCTGTTCTTTTATTATGTATTATTTCAGGAGGTATGGTCATTTATATGTTTGACATCACATATGAAAGTCCGAGAAAGACAAATACATTTTTCAAAAGTTGGACAAAAATTAAATTAAGACCACACTCTCTCCTACCCAAAAAGATATAACAGCTACTAAAAATTCCGACATGATACTTTTGTTTGCCCCCTAATCGTTCTAACACGTATAAATAGTTCATTTTAAAATTATTAAGAATTCTGATGGTTATATGCTAATCTTTTGTAAATTTTACTAGGTAGGCAATTATTGGGTCATTTTATAATGTGTTTGAACTACTATATAAATGAGTCCTATTATAATTTTTACAAATTTATTAAACAAAAAAATATATAGATAACTTATCAGAAATTAATTAACATCCCAGAGAGAATCACTACAAATTATTGATGCTAATTATGATACAGCTTAAATGTGAGAAAATCCGAAGACATTCTATAAGGTGAGCTCCTCACACGATTACCGACATAATTGCCATAAAGAATATGTAAAAATCGCTTTATATGACTTTTATTTCAGGAGCTATGGTCATTATATGTTTGAACCACAAAAAAATCCAAAAATTTACATTTTTCAAAATTTTGACAAAAAAATTAATTAAGAGCCCTGTTACTCAAAAGTATAACACCTATTAAAAATCCGAAGACATCTTAATATTTCTCACACAAAAGGCATTCGAGACCCTAATTGTAAAATATTCGCTAATTTCTATATGTGACTTGCATTCTGAGTGGAGCTTAAGATAGGATGGTATATATATGAATATGTATCGAACCAAAAATAAATCCAAAAAATGTGAACAAAATGTTTCAATATTTGTGAACAAAATAATTAAACTCTGTTACTTGCAAAGTGCAACTTAACCCCGTTATCCAACAGCACTTACAAAAATCCTGAAAAACGTACTACCCCTAAGTGTTCCTTCACACAAAAACCTTTCTAAAAATATCAAAATTTCACCGTTGTATGTCTACGACTTGTATTACAGGTAGGTGAAATATGACCTATTTTCTATATGTTCGAACCACAAAAATCCAAATAAAAATACTTTACATAAATTTTCAACATCCTTGACAAAAAGTTAATTAACATGAATAATCGCCACGAAAGTGTATTATACATTCTTTGGCTATATATTTCCGAAGCACACCATAGTATTCCTCACAACAAAAATTTACCTTCTAAAAATATCAAAATCACGTTTCTTCCACTTGTATTTCAGGAGAAATAGCTATTTATATGTTCGAACCACAGAAAAAATCCAAAAATCGTTACATAAATTTCAAAATTTTGAACAAAAATAAATAAGAACCTGTTACTCAAACGAGTTTAATTAAACCTAATAATAAACAGCTATTTACAATCCGCCCAAGACACCCTGAGTGTTTCCTCACACATATATAAAACCTTTCTATTTACTCCAGAACTCACTTTTCTTTACGACTATATTATACAGTTTCCTGAGGAGGGTAGCCATTTATATTGTTTCGAACCAAACAGAACAACAATCGCTCGAGATAAACCTTACAATATACTCCAGAGACGTTTGCGACAAAAAGAGAGAGTGAAGAGAGCCTGTTCACTCCATAAAAGTTTAACAGCGTCTACTGATTCAAATCCGAAGACACTCCCGTCTCCACTTCCTCTCGAGTCGACGCACAAGAGGTGCGCCACCTCTAGCTGTTCCTCACACAAAACACCTTTGTCTAAAAATAAATTACATAAAAATCACCTGATTTCTAGTAGACGGACTAATATGATAATTTATAGGATGCAGCTGGTGGGTGAAATTATCTATCCCTACTCTGACAAAAATAACACAAAAAATTTCACAACCCCATATTCTAAAAATAGATTTTTTGACCATTATAAGTAAATTAAGAACCTTGATGTAACTCAAAAGTATAACAGCTTATACAAATCCAAGTAGAAGAACTCAACATAGTATTTCCTCACACTCAATATTAAACCTTTTCTCTTAACAAATGATCAATAGTCACAATTATATCCATACGGATTCTTGTAATATTTCTAAAGCATATTAATTAATTTTCACTTATTAATTATAGTTTCGAACTACTCTCACAACATACTAAATTATTATCCTTTAGAAACATTCGTCTAACATTTGTTACGTCCCTTCTTAAGTTATGCATAACCTGCTTGGGCTTCTATCATAATCCAAAATCCTCTGAGTTTTCTCCACACAAAAGAAGAGACCTTTCGTGAAAAAAATATCAAAATCTTTTCTACGACTGTGTATTTTTTAGGAGTGAATGAGCGCATTTATATGTTTCGAACCAACAACAAAATCCCAAAAATTTTTCAAAATTCAACATTTTGACAAATAAGGTTTAAATAAATTAAAAAAGAACCTTATCCAACAAAGGTATAACAGCTATTACAAATCCGAAAGACACCATATTATGCTTAGTTCCTGCACTCACAATAAATCTCTTCTTAATATCCAAATCACTTTAACTTATAAACAGTCTTTTTGTATTCTCATGGAATATTTATTGCCCGAGTTATATTTGCTGTTACGCAACATACCACAAATTGCAATTATTTCAATTTACCAAATTTCAACATTTTACAAAAGATAATTAAGAACCTGTTACTCCAAAAAGTATAACAGCGATATACAATTACCGAAGACACTCTTAGTTGATTCCTCATACACATAAAAAACCTGCTAAAAATATCAAAATCACTTTTTTCTATAACTTGTAATATTTCAAAGATAAACTTTATATATAAAGCTTAATAAGACTATCAAAAATAATTCAAAAATTTTCATAATATTATCACTAATTATTTAACACATAATAATAAATAAATAAGAACCTGTTACTCCATAAGTGTATAACATCTATTTCAAATCCGAAGACATACCTTAATACTATATATATATATACCTAACAACATACTACATCCTACATAAATACTAGTTGTTCCTTAAATATATATATAATATCAAGCACATAAAAACCTTAATAAAAATTAATCAAAATCACTTTTCTACACTTTGTATATTTCATAAGGAATAGCCATTTATATGTTTCAATACCAAAAAAAATCCAAAAAATAAAATTTACAATTTTAATAATTTTGACAAAATAAATTAAAAATTTTAAAGAACTTGTTACTCCAAAAGAATAATATATAACAGCTATTACAAACGAAGTAACACTCCTTTAGTGTTCCTCACACCAATATACCATTTTCTAAATAATATCAAATCACTTTTTCACGATTGTGATATTTCAGGAGGAATAAAACCATTTATTTGTTCGAACAGAAAAAATTCCAAAATTTACAAATTTCAAAATTATTTGACAAAAATAAATAAGTAAACCTGTTACTCCAAAGTATTAAACAGTCATATATACAAATGTCTCACGAATGATAAACAACGCTTAGTGTTATTCCTTCACAACAAATAATTCCTTTCTAAAAAATTCATAAACAAATCACGTTTAACTACGACTTGTATTTCTAGGAGAGGGAATTGCCATTTATATGTCGAAACTACAAAAATTCACAAAAAAATTTACAAATTTGCAACATTTTTGACAAAAAATTAAATTAAAACCTGTTACTCCAAATAGATATTATTTATTATAACACTATTACTAAAAATCGTAAAAGACACATACATTAGTGTTATCAACAAAAACCTTATCTAAAAATATCAAAATCACTATTTCTTACGACTAATGATATTTACAGGAGATATTGCTCAGTTTATATGATTTCGAACCACAAAAAATCTCCAACAAAAAAATTTACAAATTTCAACAGTTATATGTACTAAAAAAATAATGTAAGATAACCTGTTACTTCCATAAATAAGTGTATAACAGCTATTACATATAATCTACTAAAAGACCACACCTAGTGTTCCTCACATACAAAATACACTTTCTAAAAATTATTCACTCCTAAAATCACTTTTCTACGACTTTGTATTTCAGGAGGAATAACCATTTATATGTTCGAACAAAAAAATACCAAAAATTTTACAAATTTCTATAAAATTTTATACAAAAATAAATTTAAGAACCTGTTACTCCAAAAGTATTAATAAACAGCTATTATCTAAATCCGAAGTGACACTATCCTGAGTGTTACCTCACCACATAAAACCGTTATCTAAAAAATATCAAAATTCAAACTTTCTTAACAGACTTTGTATATTTCAGGAGGATTGCCACAAATTTATATGTTCGAACTACAAAAATCCTAAAAAAATTTATCAAATTTCAACATTTTATGACAAAATAAAATAAAATGAAGAACCTGTTACTCTCAAAAAAGTATTATAAATCAGCTATTACAAATTCCGAAGACACTCAGTGTCTCACACATAATAAACCTTCTATTAAAATATCAAAAATCACTTTTGCTACAGATTTTACGTACATAAAGGAAATTGCCATTAAAATGTTAATGTAATCGAACATTTTTACTTATATAATATTCAACACAAATTTCAACATCTCCTTGACAAAAATGAAAATTGAGGACTGTTACTCCTAAAGTATAAAAGCTATTACAAATTCGAAGACACCCTAATGTTCCTCACACAAAAACCTTCTAAAAAGTATCTAATATATCACTTTTCTTCGAGCGTTTATCGCAGAAGAGATATATTGAGCCAGGTTAAATAATACCTGAGATATACGATATCTCCTTAAAAATCCAAAAAATTACAAATTTCAACATTTTGACAATAATAAATGAAGAACCTGTTACTCCAAAAGTATACAGCTATTACAAATCCGAGAAGATACCATGTATTCCTCACACAAAAACTTTCTAAAAATATCAAAATATCACTTTTCTAAAACTTGTATTTCAGGAGTAATTGCCATTTAAATGTTCGAACTTCAAAAATCCCAGAAAAATTACAAATTTCCACATTTTTATTTGCAATGAAAACGGCTTAAAGACTAAAATTTTAGAATATTCAATTTAACAAAATCTCAAAAGCTGAAAAGAAAAGTATTTTTTTAAGATTCCAAATACCAAATACCAATATACTAGAAGTTTTTTACTACTTGTATTTAAGTAATAATAACAGTTTATATTTCACAAACTTACTAATTCCAATATCAAATATTTAAAATTTCAATGATGTGATTGGGAACCTTAGATGAATATTAAATAGAACATTTACTCCTCAAAGCATATAACAGCTATTACAAACCAGAAGACATACCAGAGTGTTCCTCACACAAAAACCTTTCTAAAAAATATCAAAAATCACTTTTCTATTACGAGCTTGTATTTCAACAATGATTATGCAAAATTTTATATAAGTTTGACCAACAAAAAATTCAATCTAAAATTAAACAAATCTCAATATTTTAAACAAAAATAAATTAAAGAAATATTTTATCCTCCAAAAGTAGTATAAAATATATATATAAACAGCTATTATCAAATCACTAATAACGTCAATTTCTCTTCACAACAAAAACCTTCTAAAAAAAATAGTCAAAATCACTTTTTTTCTAGATTCTCGCGATATCACGAGATGAAATATAAAGAATACATTTAAATGCAATACTGCAATACAAAAATATCTCTCTAAGAAAATTTGACCAAATTATCTATAATTTGACCTCAAAAAATCTAAAAATCAAGTGGGTTCCTGTTACTCAAAAGTATAACAGCTATCTAAAATCCGATGACACCCAAATAATAATGCGAATCAAAATAATACTTCTAATAAACAAAAAAAATATACAAAAATACACTTAATTCGTATCGAGCGTGATGTATTTCAAAGAGAAAGATAAAGCAGCATTTAATATGTTCGAACCAAAAAAAATCCAGAAAAAAATTTACAGAATTTGTTCAACATTTTGACAAAAAATAAATTAGAACCTGTTACTCAAAAGTATAACAGCTATACAAATCCGAAGACACCAGTGCCCTCGGGACTACGGGAGTACCGAGTTTTGCATACGCAACATCGTACGGATGTGGGCCAAAATCTGCCCACACTAGTATTTACAGGAGTGAAATTTCTTATAAATTGACAACTAATTTCATGAGATAGAGATAATGTGAGAGAGATGGTATGGACCTTTTGCATGTGATGCGTGAGGCGTAGTTTTTTATAACTAAAGTAGTTATATAGTAATATTGTATTAATTACTAGATTTGAAAGAATTGGGAGTGTGTATTTGTTCTTGTGTTATTTCCAATGACAATCATAAGATTGGCTGTAACAAAAAAACGAAAGTATACATTTGTTACTGTCAATTGATAGATATAAAATTAATAAAAATTAGTGCTAAAAAACAAGATATCGACCTACTTAGTAGTATTGATTTTATGTATTATTTTAAAAAATTTATAAGTAAAATAGTGCATTTTCAGGGCAAATTTTGGACCAGCATTCCAGCATTATATCCCGAATAACTTCATTAGTTTTACAAATTTTTTTACACAAAATTTCAGAGGTCTTTTTCAACATCTTTAATGAGGTAATAGAGAGAGAAGAGAGAGATTGCTAGGAAGAAAATAAAAACAAAAAAATTAAGCCAAAAAAACTTTGAAAATTTTCAAATATATAACCATAAAAAAAGCATTAAAATTTTGCCCACACCGTACGCGCGAGGGATAGTATTCCTTCACACTCACACCAAACCACAACCTTTCAATTCTCAGAAATATTAATACAACTTCCTATCTCACGACTTGTATTTCGTAGGATGGAGGCTTTCCTCCTCCTCTATATATAGATAAATACAAAAACTCAGTAGTAATGCGAAGTATTATACATTTATACAAAATTTCAACATTTTGGGTATTCTCAAAAAATTAGAGATATTACCCATAACCTGTATACTCCAAAGAAGGAGGGAAGAGAAATTGGAACGAGCTGGTATACAAATCCCAAAGACACTCTAGTGTTCGTCACACAAGGCAGAGCTGCTTCTAAAAATATCAAAATTCTACCTTATTACTCAGCGGACTGTGGTGATTTCAGGTAGGAATGAGCCATTTATATTCTTGCGAACCCCGCACCCTTTTATACCACTAATAATTTAAAATAAACTTCTTTAATATTAATTTTTTCTAAATTTCAACCATTGTTGACATCAAACTAAATTAAGAATCAACCTCTGTCTACTCCAAGTCGGTAAAATACTAAAAGCCTATTATAATAATCCTGGAAACGAGTGCGCTAAGTGTTCCTTCCTATGCACCTGGTTCAAATGAAATTACTGCCAAAATCACTTGTATCGTGAACAAACATAAATGAATAATTTTGCGTAGGTGACAATACGACAAGTATAATATATATGTGTCGAACCAGAAAAAATCCAAAAATTGACAAATCTTAAAATTTTGCATCAAACACAGTATTACCAATTAAAGAGACCTTTGTTACTCCAAAGCATGCTCAACGCCTATAACAGCTATTTACCAGAGTCATCGAAAAAAGACACTCACATCCGTATGTGTCTCCTCACATCAGATAAAATACTATTCCTAAAAACCAAATATCAATAATCCACATTTATACTACGTATAAACTTAGTAGTTTCAGGAGAATAGCCTTTTATATGTTCGAACCAAAAAAAATCCAAAAATTTACAATTTCAAAATTTTGTACTAAAATTAATAGATTAAGAATACACTGTTATACTTCACTCAAAATGATGAATATATTAAAACAAAGCTATTACAAATCCGAATCACCTAGTTTCTTCATACAAAATAACCTTTTCTAAAAATATTCAATATCAACTTTTTCTACGACTTATTGAGTTTATTTCTAGGAGGAATAGCCGATTTTATATAATTAGTATTCGAATACAAAAATTACCAAAAATATTTTTAACATAAATTTATCATAATATTAATAAAACAAAAATAAAATTAAGATAACTCATTATATATCTCCTCAAAATGATATAACAGCATTAAAAACAAATCCTGAAAGTGAACACTTCATAGTGTCCTCACATACATAAATAATGACCTATAATCGTTAAATATATCTATACATCCAACATAATATATCATAAACGAACTCTGATACTTTGCAGGAGAATATTGGTCGAACTATTCCTCACCCAATAAATAATCAGAAATATCAAAGATCCTTCAAAAAAAGGTTCACACCAATTTTCCAAACATTTTGACAAAATAAATATAATGAAAATATAAGAACCTTTACTGTTACAACAAAGGTATAACAGCTATTACAAAATCCAAAGACACTCTAGTGTTCCTCACACAAAAACCTTTCTAAAAATATTCAAAATCACTTTTTCTACGACTTGTTATTTCAGGGAGGAATAGCCAGCTTGTATATCTTCGAAACCACAAAAATCTACCAAAATTTTCAAATATGCAAATACAATTTTTTTTTTACTATAATTTTATTTATAATTATATGAACTGTACTCCAAAGCTTTTTAACAACGCATATAACTGAGAATTCGGTAGAGACCACGTCATAATAGTGTATGCCTGCACACTAAGGATTAAAACCGTTTAAAAAAGGTTATCATAAATCATCAGTGTTTCTTAACGGATCTTGTATTTTAGGTAGGGAATGTATGCTAAAGTG
The DNA here is from genome assembly GCA_015478945.1 of Trachelipus rathkii. Lineage (NCBI taxonomy): Eukaryota > Metazoa > Arthropoda > Malacostraca > Isopoda > Trachelipodidae > Trachelipus > Trachelipus rathkii. The sequence continues at coordinate 34,093 of JABUQX010119050.1, read as the reverse complement.
TAGGTCATTATATTATTCGAACTCTCTCAAAATCAAAATCGCGAGAGAAAATATTTAACAAATCTCCTAATAAATTCTCGACTTGACACAAAATAAATTTAAGCTGTTACATACCAAAAGCATACTATTACAGTCGTATTATACACAATTACGAAGACACCCGTAGTGTTCCTCACTATCAAAACCTTTCAGTATATATTGAAAATCAATATTTATATCATTCCTTTTTGTATCCTACGGACAATTGTCTATTTCCACGGTTCCGTAGGGAAAGCCGATTAGTTATGTGTGAGACTTTAGCGATAAACCAGATCCTAAACACAATATAACATAATTTTAAAACATTTTGACAAAAATAAATTAAGAACTCACTGTTACTCCAATAGATTAAATAACAGCTTAAACATTACAAATCCGAAGATACACTCTATAAGTGTCCTCCATCATCAAACCTTATATCTAATAAAATATATCAAAATCACTTTTATCTATCGAAACTTTGTATTCAGGGAAGAATTGCCAATTTATATTGTTTCGAACTACAAAAATCCAAAAATTTTACCAAATTTCAATATTATTTGCAAAAATAAATTAAGAAAAACCTGTTACTCCATAAAGTATATAACATAAGCTATTACATAAATCCCAAAGACACTCTAGTGATCCTCACAAAAAAAAAAACAACTTCTAAAAAATATCAAAAATCACTTTTCTCGACTTGTATTTCAGGATGAATAGCCATTTATATGTGTTTGAATCATAAAAATCCAAAAATTCAGTCATCGGGGGTCATATACCTGTATTACTAAAATAAATTAAGAACCTGTAAACTCCAAAAAGTTATATTAACAAGTTACTTATTACAAAATCTGAAAAGACACCATAGTATTTACCTCACTACAAAATACCTTTCTTAAAAAATATCAAAATCATCTTTTCTAACGACTGTATTTTAACAGGTAATGGAGAATAGCCATTTATATTGTTCGAAACCAAAAAAATCTCCAAAAATTACAAATCTCAAAATTTTTGGTAACAAAATAAAGTCTTAGTGACTGCATGCACAAAAAGTTATAATATTATTAAACAAGCTATTACAAATCCAGAAGTAAAATGCTCTAGTATGTTCCTTCACACATAAAACCTTTTATAAAAAATATCTCAAAAATCACTATAATTCTAACGTACTTGTATTTTAGGAGCATAATCATTAAATTAAAAAGGTACATTAAACGAGTACAAGTTATAAATTCATTCAGTAAAATTTATCAACTTTGCAAACATTTTGACAAAAATTAAATAATGAAATCCTGAACCTTCCAAAAGTTATCAGAATCTTCATTTCAAATCCAATAACACCATAATATTCTTCAATACAAATCTTTCTTAAAAATCTTCAAAATCACCAAAATCTTCAATCAATTCATCAAAATCATCAAATTTACCATTTATAATTTCCAAATCACCAAAAATCCAAAAACATTAAATAATAAAACAATTTCGTATACATTTGACATTATAAATTAAACCCTGTTATAGTCCCGACCGTGAATAAGCCATAATAAAAAACAGCTAATTACAAAATACGAAAGGACAACCCTTAATTGATCTTACAAAAAACCTTTCTTAGACACCATAATACTACAGAGAAGCACTCTAATCTTTCCGATCCATATCGTCATAATATACGAGTGCGAAGTATAGCTTGTGTATATCCGTTCGAACCAAAAAATCCAAAAGAAACAAAATTTTAACATTCTGAAACAAATAACCTAAGATCATGACTAACACCAAAATCATAACAGCTATTACAAATTTAACTCTTTAGAGACACTACCCTAGTAATAAAGAAAAAAAAACTTTCTAAAAAGATCAAATCGAATTTTATCACACCTAAAAAGCCCAAAGCAAGATTTAATCTTGACATTTCTCGGAACTAAATTAAAACCCTCCAAAATTTTACATTTCTCCTAAATGCTTTGGAGCAAATTTCGTTGGGAACGGTAATGACCTCTCTTCATAAAAAGAGATTATCTAGTATTTCCTCAACAAAGACTACAAGCTATTACAAATCTCGAAACACCACCCTAGTGTTACCTGCGAGCACTATATATAGCGTGGTCTCAAAACCTTCATCCAAAATATAAATTCGATATGCTCACCAATCGAGCGTTTAGTTAGTGTATCTATGTGAGGATATCCCTATATGTTCTAACCGACAAAATATATCCTATAAAAATTTACAAATTTCAATCAAATAATTTTTACAAAAATAAATTAAAATGACTCCCGATAACTCCAAAAAGAGTACTTATAACAAACTGCAGTTTTTTACAAAGATCCAAGACACCATGATACCGTCTCTCAAACTACAAAAATCCATGTTTCATAAAAATCCGATAACAAAGGAGAATCTCAACTGGAGGATACGACTTGTTTGCGATATATAATAGGTAGAAGAAACTAGTGCTAGGGTGCCTCATATGTTTTTCCTGAACCACAATATTATTCTACATGCTCGAAAGATTTATTCCACAAATTCTCTCTATACATTTCGTGACAAAAAATAAAGATATCCAAATGTAACCTTGCTTACTTCTATAAAAAGGGGGTCAGTAGAGAGCGAGCAATGACCAAAAGGTAGACACCGTGAAGTATTTCAAAAATATCGAGTTTGTTAACACTTTACTAAAAATAATAACAACAGAGGTTTCTTAAGATGCTCCTTACTTAATGAGAGAACAAAGTGATTTTCTAAGGATGACGACGAAAAAGAAAATACCAAAAATTATATTGAATAAATGAAAGGCTTTGACATTTGTGTGCTTTTAAAAACATATAATACAATCAAGGGTGCAGTGTTTTAACCCACAAAAAATGAAAAACACCAACCAGGGCTTATTACGAGAGAGTAACCGAAGACAACTGTGTTATTTATGGGTCGATAATTGATGCATATACGAAAAAATAGTGCAAAATCACTAATAAATAAAACAAATTGTAGCAAATTGCGCATTTATATGGTGTCTGAATCTACAAAAAATCCAAAAATTACAAAATTTTCAAACATTTGAACAATAAATTAACAAAATTAATACCCCAAACTGTTCCTCCAAAAGTATATCAGCTATTACAAATCCGCGAGACCACTCCATGATGCTATATGAGTTTCTTTTTGATATAAAGAATAATTTATACATAATATGCTCGTTTTTGGATACTTCTGCTGTGTAGATTATAAGACTCATCTATTATAGCATTCGATTAATTATGCCAAGTCACATTCTATATAGTTGAACCACCAAAACTAAATTCAATTAATAGTTTACATAAATTTTAAGCATTTTGCACATCAACATAAAATATAGAACCTGTTACTCCATAAAATGTATACATACTATTACAGAATCCTCGAAAGTAACTCTAAACCTAATGTGATTCCTCACACTAATATAAACCTTTTACTAAAATAATCTAAAATCCATACTTTTCTACGACATTGTATTTCAGTAGATAAGGAAAGGCCATTTATAATCTTTTCAGAACAACAAAAAATCAAAATTATTTCAAATTTTCTAAGCATTATTTGACACTAAATAAATTAGAACTTTGATTTACTCCAAAGCTATATATATATATAATTATACAACTATTACAACCCAAAGACACCTAAGTGTTCCTCACACAAATAACCTTTCTAAAAATATATTCCATAAATTCAAAAAGGTTCATCTACGAATTGTATTTCAGGAGGAATAGCCATTTATTTGTTCGAACCAAAAAATCCAATAAAATTACAATATCTTAAAATTGTTAGACAAAAAATTAATATAATTAAGAACCTGTATCCAAAGCTATTAACAAGTTAATTTACATAAATCCTGAAAGACACTACCTAGTGTTCTCACACAAAAAACCTTTCTAAAAATATCAAAACACTTTTCTACGAACTCGTTATTTTCATGGTAAGAATAAAGCAATTTATATGTTCGAATAAACCAAAAAAATCCAAAAAATTTACAAATTTTCAAATTGAGTGAAACAAAATAATAAATTAATAATAAAGATATAAAACATAGTTCCTCTCCAAAGTATATATATATATACGTGAGCTGTTAGTTGATCAAGATGTGCTGTGTAAGGAGAAAGAGAAGCGCGCTAAGAGAGGATGAGAAGAAGAGAATGTGTCTCACACAAAAGACCTTTCTAACAAAGAGAGAGAGAGATATATAATCAAGATAATCACTTTTTCGTAACGACTTTATTTCAGGGAAGAGAATAGCCATTTATATGTGTATCGAAACTACAGAAAAATGCGCAAGAGAAGATGATTACAAATGATTCCGAACCTCCTCCCTTCTTGTCACCTCTAACCTCCACATATTCAATCACTACTCACTCCTTACCTCGTGTTACTGCCAAAAGTGGATAGGGACAGCCTATTACAAATGCGCGAAGACCAGCTCGTAGGTGCGTTCGGCTACACGAAGGAAAGGAGCCTTTCTAAAAATGATGCGAAATCACTTTCTACGACTTGGTATTTTCGAGAAGGAATTGCCGGGGCGGGAGGTTGGTTATGATGTTCGAACTAACAAAATCCAAAAATTACAAATTTCAACATTTTGACAAAAATAAATTTAAGAAAACCTGTTACTCCAGAGGAGAGTGGAGTGAACAGCTATTAGCAAATCCGGAAGGACAGCTCTGAGTGTTGCCTCACAGCAAAAACCTTTCTAAAATATCAAATCACTGTTGGGTCTACGACTTGTAACATATACAAAAGAAGAGAAATAGGGCACATTATATATTTCTCGAACCACAAAGATTCAAGGAGAAATTTTCAAATTTCAACATTTTGACACAAATAAATTAAGTACCTGTTACTCCAAAAAGCTAAACAAGCTATTACAAATCCGGAAGGACATCCTAGGGGTGGTTCCTCACACAAAAAACCTGTGTCGTAAGAGAGAGATATACAAAATCCACTTTTCTCACGACTTGTATTCAGGAGGAATAGCGCAATTTATATGTTCAACCAAAACCATTGTAATTAGAACAAATCTTAAATTTTGACAAGAGGTAAATTAAGATACCCTGTTACTCCAGGAGAGGAGATAACAGCTTTACAAATCCGAAGACGCCCTAGTGTTTCCTCACACAAAAAAACCTTTCTAACAAAATATCAAGAAAGGTCACGGTTTTGCTACGGAGCGTTGGGTAATTGGGGAGGGGAGGAATAGCCATTATTGTGATGTTCGAACGGACGGAGAAGAGATCCAAAAGATTTACCAAGAGATTTGCAAGATTTATATAGAACAAAAAATAAATAAAGAACCTGTTTACTCCAAAAAGTATAACAGCTATTACAAATCGAAGGACACTCTAGTGTTCCTCACGCAAAAACCTTTCTAAAAAAAAAATATCCAAAATCACATTATTTTTCTACGACTTGTATTTCAGGAGAATGCCATTTATATGTTCGAACTTACAAAAATCCAAAAATTTCACTTTATCTGGGTTTTGTGGGAGGTTTTGGTGTGTTGTGTTTGGTGAGATTTTTTACATAAACAATTTACAAACATTATTGACAAAAAGTGAAGGATTAAGGAGCCTGTTACTCCAAAAGTATAAACAAGCTATTAGCAGATATCCAAAGACACTCTATGAGTGATCCGTCACACAAAAAACCTTGGTCTAAGAATATCAAAATCACTTTTCTGACGACTTTATTTCAGGAGAGAATAGGCACATTTAGATGTTCGACCACAAGAAATCCGAAAATTTACAAAGGTGTCAACATTTTGACAAAATAAGATTTAAGAACCGTGTAACTCCAAAGTATAACAGCTATGTACCAAAATGCCGAAGACACCCTAGTTTACCTCACACAAAAACCTTTCTAAGAAAATATCAAAAGTCAGAAGTTCCTACGACTTGTATTTCAGGAGGGATAGCCATTTTATATGTTCGAACCAAAAAAATCCAAAAATTACAAATTTCAGAAATTTTACAAAAAAAATAAGAACCAGCTGTTGTGATGGAGTCATAACAGCTATTACAAATTCGAAGACATCCTAGTGTTCCTCACACAAAAACCTTTCTAAAAATATCAAAAATTCACTTAATTCTACGACTGGTATTTAGGAGGAAATAGCCATTTTATATGTTCGAACCACCAAAAAATTCAAAAATTTTACAAATTTCAACAATTTTGACAAAAATAAAATTAAAAGAACCTGTTACGCCAAAGGTATAACAGGTATTACAAATCCGAAGACACCGATAGGGGTATTCCCTGCACAGCAAAAACCTTTTCTTAAATATCAAAAATCCACTTTTGCGTACGACTGGGTTGTGCTGGGTCAGGGAGGAATAGCCAAAGTTGATAGTGTTCGAACCAGAAAGAGAGAATCCAAAAAGGTTTACAAAGTCTCAAAAATGGTGTTGTGAAAAAATAAGAATTGAGAGGAGCGAAAGCGGAAGAAGCAGCTATGTACAAATCAGAGACACCATTAGTTTCCTCACACAAAAACCTTTCTAAAAATATCAAAATCACGTTTTCTTACGACTTGTATTTCAGGATGAAAGGCCCATTTATATGTTTAAACTACAAAAATCCAAAAATTTACAAATGTTCAGTAAATTTGACAAAAATAAATTAAGAACCTGTTACTCCAAAAGATATAACAGCTATTACAAATCCGAAGTACCGACTCTAGTGTTCCCACACAGAGAGAACCTTGCTTAAAAAATAGGTTTCAAAAATCACTTTTCTACAGACTATAGTATTTAGTGAGGATTGCCATTTATATGTGTGCTAACCACAGAAAATCCAAGGAGAATTTACAAATTTCACATGTTTGAACAAAAAATAACATAAGAGAGAGAGCCTTTACGTCCAAAAGTATAACAGCTGGATTACAGAGAGTCGCGAAGACAACGAGAAGAAGAGAGAACGGAAGACAATTTTAATTGTGATTGTATTTCCTCACACAAAAACCTTTATACATAAAAATTTCGAAAAATCACCTTTTACTGATCTGACTTGTGATTATTGTACATGTGGGAGGAGAAAATGAAGCCATTCTCTCTAATAGTGTTATCGAAACCAAAAAAATTCCAAATTATTGAACAAAATAAACATAATACAACTCATATAATTAGCCTACAAAATAATAAATTAACTAGACTCTGTTATCATGAAAGATCTTAGTCCTAAATAACCGTCCGATGATAAATAAACAGCGTTATTTTTTACAACATATTCACAGGGAGAATTCCTAGTGTTCCTCACACAAAAAACACTTCTTTTTACTGTAACGTAAAGACTCAATAATAATCAATAAATTCTAAATTCGAACTTATGGTAATATATCAATAAATGAAGCTAAAAAAAATTAATTTATATTATGTTCGAATACCAAAAAAAATCCAAATATAAATTTTAACATAAATAATCTAACAAACATCATTTGTACAATAGAGAGATGTGAGATTGTATCTAAACCATAGGTTCTTCCAGATAAAGATAATATACATCATGATTAACTAACCCTAAAACTCTGAGATAGCATCTAACAATCACATTAGTGTGTCATCAACTACCAAAACACCAATTCTAAGATGAATATACCATAGAATTCGACCTTTCCACTGAATAACTGAATATCGTCAATTTTGTCACTGTAGATGCTATGTGTACCTACCTCACCGAGTCTCTTGTCAAATTCGCCACCTCCATCTACTCAAACATTATATCTCAAAATCATTTATCACCCGATTATTTTCCTTAACATATTTTGACAAAAGATAAAATTAAGACCTACGTACTCCAATAGTATTATTATTAACAGACTATACATAAAATACGAAGTACACCATAGTATATCCTCAACACCAAAACCTTTCTCTAAAAAATATCAAAATTCACTTTTCTACGAACTGTATTTCCAGGAGAAATAGCCATTTATATGTTCGAATCACAACACAAATATCCAAAAATTTACAAAATCTCAAAATTATATTGACATATAAATATATAAATGACCTGTTTACTCCAAAAGTATAATATATAAATATTATAACAGCTATTTAATAAAGAGAATGAACATTTTTTTTCCTTCACACATTAAAATAAGCAAAAAAAAAAAATATTAAAATCACTTTTCTACGATCTCTATTTCATTATAGGAGGAATAGCCATTTATATATATATATTCGAACTCACTAAAAATTTCAAAAATTTTCCAAATTTACATAATTACTAAACATTTAATGTAAAAAAATAAATTAAGATAAGTATTATCTGTTACTCCAAAGTATAACAGCTATTACAAATCCGAACACACCATAGTAATTCCTTCACACAAAAACCTTTCGTAAAAAATCAAAAAAATCACTTTTTCTACGACTTGTATTTCATTTTAAAAATATAATATACCATATATATATATGCATAATTTGTAAGTTCGTGATTCCTCACACAGTATCGAACTTCTCGCGAAAAAGTTATTTCGCGGAGATACAGAGTTTAACGATATCTGCACAATTGCTCTGTGTGACAGCAAAGGATAATATTGAAGTCAGACGCCTGCTTTCCACTCCTCTCTCTCTACCGTCGTCTCTCTTATATATATTAAACAGTATTATCAAAAATCCGTAAAGATAACACCCTAGTGTTCCTCTACTATCAAAAACCTTTCTAAAAAAATATCAATATCATCTATTTCATTAATCGACATTATGGAATTTCAGGAGGATATTGCCATTTATTAATGTTATTCGAAATATAAACTATACAAATAAAAAATAATCACTAAAAAACTAAAATAATTTCAACATTTTGACAAAATTTAAATATTAAGAACTCTAGTTTATTCCAATAAAGTATAAACAGCTATTTACAATAATCCTCGTAAAAGACACTCTTAGATGTTCCTCACACATAAAATACACTTTCTAAATAATATATCAAAAATACTAACTATTTATCATGTACGCGTCTCTATTGATTTAAACATGTTTCAGGAGGAATGTAAGAGCACATCTATAGAGTTACGTGCGATACATATCACAACTATAAGAATATGCGCAAAGGTCTATCTCTAGGCAACCTCATTGGTTGCGAGAACACGTGTTGACAAACTATCTGAACAACTTCACCACGCCTTTATACTCTCCACCATCCCGGCTCGAGCACCCTAAAATGGATATAACCAGTACACTCTATTTACTATAATCCAGAAGACACGGGCTTCCTAGATCAGTGATGTGTCCGGTCAGCAAGCAGGGGGGGACCTCCGTATCAAAATATCAAAAGTCCACCCCTGTCCGCTCTCATCCCGAACTTAGTGACTTCTGCAGGAAACACACACAGCCTAATCTGTATATATCTATTTTGAGTTCGAACCAAATTAAAATCTTCCAGAAGGGATGAAGTTGTATCAAGTTATAATCATTCAACTATAAAATAACTCCGATCCGATTCACAATATAATTAATATTAAAGTAATATTTTCTAATGTAACTCCAAAAGTAGAACAGCTATTACAAATCCGAATGCATAAGATATCCTAGTGTTCCTCACATAAAAAACCTTATTCTATATAATATATATCATAAATAATCATTACAGTTTTGACATTTACTCTCTTCAGATCAAACGTATTGATGATCCTTCCTTTGGGATCAAAATCACATAAAAATATTTAAAGATGTTTATTTCATAATTTTGACAAAAAATTAAATTAAGAACCTGTTACTCCAAAAGTATAACTACTCAGCTATTATACAAATCCGAAGACACCCTATGATGTTCCTCCACACAAAAAACCTTAATTCTTAAAATATCAAAATACACTTTTATCTATACGACTTTGTATATATTAATTTCAGGAGGTAACAATATTACAAAAATTGGTATGCGCTCGGAATACTATAACAGCACATAAAGTTTATTAGAACTTTTCTATAATTTGACAATAAATAATAATTAAGAACCTGTTACCTAAAAAGTATAACAGCTATTTAAAATCCGAAGATACAGTGTAATTTTAAGCATAAACTGCAAATATACTTTCTTAAAACAAGGTTTTCTAAAATCATGTTAAAGACGACTTGTTTAACAGTAAATAATTGGAAGGAACAATATTAATATTATATCGTATAACCACATAAAAAAGTCACAAAAATTTACAAATTTCAATCATTTTGACAAAAATAAATTAAGAACCTGTTAACTCTCCAAAAGTATATGACAACTCTATAGTGTTATACAGGGGATATACAGTCGGTTACCTCGTCAACATACCTTACTTATAAAATACATGTACTGATGTTACTAATTTTTTCCTATTTTGCAGACTTAGTTGCAGTTATTGTTAAAATTCTAGTTTATAGTTATTAGTAATAAAATGTTATAATTTTGAAATACGTGGTTATTATACCACCTAAAGATAATTAGAATAAAATCCATCACAAAGAAGTTCTTCACTGAAGGATTGAGATTTATCCTATAAAATTTTAAACAGCAAGATAGCTTTTCTTACACAACACTTACTTTACTGACACCAAACACTAATTTAAATTATTATATTTATACATAATTCATGTAAATAAATTAAACTAATCTAAAATCAAATCCGCAGATTTCTTTAAGAGGGAACCAAAGAACATTTCTATCAGAGGGAACCAAAAAGCCAACAAGAAACACCAAGATTTTTGATTCCTGGCAGAGAGAAACCCTTCTATCCCAGAAACTAAAGAACATTTCTTTTGTAGGGCCAAAACCTGGCCGTATAAATGTTGTACTTCCCCAAAAGGCTGAAGACCCAATCAGAACATCATTTTTATAGAAAAACGAAGCTTCTACAAATGGTGTCTCCAGTACCATACTGTATTTACAACTTCAACGAAGATTCTCCATAAACAAATTTGCATAACCCTTTATTCAGTAAGTTGTTAATTGCCTCTTATTCCTAACGTCGTAAGCAAATGTTCTTACATCACACTTCGCTATAATATTTAACACAAAATTCATATAACCTGTCTAAATATCATAATCCCAACGACTAAATGCAAACATAACAGAAGGTCTAGGGCAAACCTAACATTAAACAGCAATGCCTGCATTTCTATTTTGTATACCATAACATAAAAATAAAGTTCCTTGAATAAAATATTCAAGCTAAAGGTCATAGTTATACTAGGGTTTAAAGCAGTACAAATCAGTAAACAACTCAAACCACATCCTTGCAGGTCCCCACCACACACCCAACGCCTATCAGCTATTCTGAAGTGTTGATTTCAAGTACAGCATTATCGAGATCACTTGTGGATAACAAGAACATAAAATTAAGACTCTTTTACCTCTAACCGAAACGTTGACGGAAATATATAGCTTTACCGCAAATCAAAGTATTAGCATCATAGGCTAAACATATCATAACCCTGACTGAACTAAAAGGCCTAAAATGAGACCTAACACATAACAATTGCGTAATGAAATAATCCCGCTAAACATCCTGAAAATTCCCCTACCTTATACAAAGGATAAAAAGTGGCCTAACCACTCATACCATATGCTCGGGACATTGTTCTACCACTTCTTCTAGCCATATCGAGCACACAGGTAAAGCCCGACTGTTCAAAATCTAATCAAAAATCCCCTTAACACAAAGTGACCAACTTATCAAGATACACCAGCAATCCTGACATTGCAATCGACCAGGCCATCTTCACATAACTGTCATCGTTCGGGGCTACTAACATCATTTTGAAACTTGATGCGAATAAACGTAGACATTAACAGAAATTTCTCTTGAATAAACAATATTATTCAACAAATAAAACTTAAGAAATATCATTTCTAACACATCATCGGTTCACGTTACGACAGTACATAGAATGCTTGTGCAAAAAAAACTCATATTTCATTAAACAAATCAATTGTTTAAAAAATTTTCACACTGTCATAGATAAATTTTAACAACTAGACGATATCCTAAACAATTACGAATAAAACAGTGTTGTCAATTCAACCAAAGAGTATCTCAAAGGCCATAACAATCAAACCTCCGAGAGAAACCAATTTTGGGATCGCTGCCCCCCTGGGAAAGTATGAGTCCTGAGATGGGGGATCACCCCCAAGGTGTAAGCCGGGATCTCTTGGCCTCAGCCCAAACGGAATGAAAAAGTGAGGCGCTTACCCGTTCCTCGCGAACGGGGTAGCGGTAATGCACCGCTTACACCCCTTGGGGTTATCCCCTCTACGGATTCACACCCTTCAGGGCGGGCGCAAATTACCCATTGGGTTCGTTTTTCGTCGAGACTGCGGTGATATGTGTTGCTCATTAAGAACTCGGATTGAGTTAATGAAAACCGCAGTTTACTTTTAATTTCGGTAAGTTAGGTAGTGTTTAGGTTAAAATATTACTATGACTGTCCTGGAATACAGCAATTAACATATGAATTCTGTTTACGAGTAGGAAATGTGACATCGATTCGTCTCTCTGTAAGATATTATGTGGTTAACTGAACGATGAATGTGTTAGGAAAACGTGAGTCTAGGTTAAGTTTGTGTGTTGAGTAATGTAGGGCTGCCCAGAGAAGTTTGGTTAATGTGCCTACGTTACCCATAGTCACTACTTAGTTTCAAATTTGATGTGTATAACCGCCGAACTCACGCAGGACCGACCTATGATGAAGATAGGTGTCAATTCCATTAGAGTTAGGATCCTGGGACGAAATCCTTTGAGACCATTGCCCCCCCCTCCCCATTACCCCCCACCCCGCCATACACAGACACAACCATGACCAAATAACCCACCGCCCCGCCCCTACACAGCCGAACCCCCAGCCAGCCAACCCCGTACTTTTGCGCATAAAGGTATTTAGTTAATAATCCATACGGCTTTACATAAGTCTTGCCCGTGGGAATATAGCTTGGAAAAAAAGGTCGAAGCGCGGAACATATACGAATTATCTGTATGAAATGTTAGTCACTTTACCTTTTGCTACTAATGGTACGGGAATTCTTCAAGGATAGTTGCGGATCAACGATATCATCCCATTCACCTCAGCGCAAATTGTATGTTAGGTTTGCATATTTGTACTTTATATCTCCCACTCAGTTCAGCGCGTTATGATATGTTAGCTTCTATTGATGCTTAAAACTTCTCTTTGACACGCAATAGCATAATCTTATTCGTATAGTTGGTCCTACCAGGCTTATATTTAAAGAACCGCTATTTTCTATTATGTTTAATCCAAAATGATACTATCGATAATATGACTTGAATCACACTCACTTAAGACGATCTCTAAAGGGAATGGGGATGCAGGAAAATATGACCGAATAGATGCGGGATAAGCTTGAAACGTTTCCACCTGAATTTATCTAATTTAGGATGCGAATGTCCTTAAAATCTAACTAATCTTCTACGCCTTTACTGTGAAATACTTTTATATCAATCAGAATGTTTATGAACTGACGCGGCATGTACGTATGTCCAGCAGATAAATTTTGTCAGATTTTATGATTATTGTTGGTTAACCAATTTGTCTTTGTGCCTGCAATTTGAGTGTTGTGACGATTATGATATGTTTAGACGATGTTATGATTGATTTTTTTTAAATTATTACAACAAGTGCTGATCTGTGTTAAACATCTACGTTGCCTTATCTTCCCGTTCGTCCCGGCGGTAAATTGACTTAGACGAGGGTGTTCTTTACGGGGTTTAATTAATTGCTACAATTTTTGTTGTTTTTTGGAAATATTTAATGGATGTTAAATGTTAAATAAACCATATGATGTGTAGGAGATATAACCCTGAAAAAACAGGTACGGTGAATCAGGTTACGTTTGTAGTAATCGACAGTGTTTTGGTAACCTAGTAAAACAATCCCGGCCACCATACCGACCCTACTGTTGTAACGTGCGGCGGAAGTTGTTAATGTTAAGTAATTTATTCGTAACGTGTGGTTTAAAGTGTGTGTAGGTTTGTCGATTGAACATTTATTATTCTTAGTATTAAGCTATGTTCTATGTTAGCTTTATTAATGTGTTACGTTAGCATTACGTTAGCACATATTCAATGGTTAGTATATAAAGAAACTTTTATTATGTGTTTGTTTGAGCGAAACTTGATCACTTCGAAATGTGACATGGATCAATAAGACATAATAAGGTCATGGGGGAGGGTGAGGTGTTTGATTGTTCTTATTTACCTAATTTACTGATTTACTGCCTTTAAATCAGTAAACTAATGCAATTTACTATGATTGTATATTTTATTCAAAGAACTATTTTTTATGTTATGTTCTGTTATACAAAATATGTATGACTCTGATTATTATTCTCGGTCTGTATGATCTGTAGACAAGGTTATGATAAAGTTTTTTTGTTTTAATATTTCTGTTTTTCAATGGGGTAATTTAACTAACATTGTTAGATGAATCATGGCTTGGGAAAAAAGTGATGAATAGGTACATTTTTTGACGCTGGTTAGTACTTTACGGTGTTAAGTGAGGAAACTTAAATGTTAACCAGTCTTCATTCGTGCGTAGTTGTTAGGTTTATCGTTGTACATTTTTGTTTTCTTAGTTCATATGATATGCAGTTAGCTTTATAATGTAAACACTAGTATGTTTAGCATATACTTCGCTAGTTAGATATAAAGAACTCAATTTATAGTGCTATGTTATCCGAAAAACAATTGATAACTCGAAATGCCTGGTGTAACAATAGTTTCATGTTAAATTAACATTGATATGTTAGAGACTTATTGCTTGAACTGGAAAAAGTGTGATAGGTTTTAGTTTTGTACGCTATGCTGGTACTTTACTGTTGTTAAGTATTGGAACTTTGTTAATGTTTAAGTTAGTTTATTCGTGTGTGATAAAGTGTTAGGTTTGTGCATTGTTACATTATTTATTCTTAGTTCTGTAAATGCTATGTTAGCTTATTAATGAGAAAACAATGTTACGTTAGCATATATTCGTGTGTTTACTATATAAAAACTTCTTATTTTAGTTACTATGTTGACCTCGATATGATACGTCGATATGGTTTATGAAAAAATGAATCATTAGATCAAATTAAATTTTGCTTATTGATTGTTGGGTATGATATTTAGTAAGGTTATGATATAAATTTTTGTAAATATTCCTATGGTAAGGCCTCAGCCCTTACGTTAGCATATATTCGATTGGGTCTGTCATCGATAATTCGGAACAAGCGTATATGATACACTGTTTTGACTAAAGTCTGCACCCTGTGTCATGGTAGATTAACGTTAATATGTTAGAGTATGCTTGGTAAAAACGTGATGAATAAGATTCACGGTTTTGCCTGCAATGCTTAGTTACTGACTGGTAGATTAAGTGCTTGGAACTTGTTAATCGTAATAGTTTATTCAGTGTGGTAAGTGTGATTAGGTTGTATTGTACTTATTTTCTTAGTTCATATGATGCATGTTAGCTGTTTATTAATGGTGAAAACATTGTTATATTAGCATATATTCGCCTGGTGAGTATAT
The DNA here is from genome assembly GCA_015478945.1 of Trachelipus rathkii. Classification (NCBI taxonomy): domain Eukaryota; kingdom Metazoa; phylum Arthropoda; class Malacostraca; order Isopoda; family Trachelipodidae; genus Trachelipus; species Trachelipus rathkii. The sequence continues at coordinate 18,557 of JABUQX010119050.1, read as the reverse complement.
AAGAAGAAACTCATTTTTGTTGTTAATGTATTATCCGAAATGATACTCGAAATGCTACCTGAATCAATAGTGTTAATGTAAAAATTAACTTTGATATGTTAGAGGCGAGAAACTTATGCTTGACAAGTCTACAGTGAAATAGGTTCGCGTTTTCGTACCGCGTGCTTAACGGGGTACTTTACTGTATTGTTAAGTATGGAACTTTCTTAACGTTAGTAGTATATTCGTGCGTAAGGTGTGTTAGGTTTATGGGTTTATTCATATATTCTTAGTTCTGGTATGCTATGTTGGCTTTATTAAATGTGAAAACTTTGTTTTACGTTAGCATACTTTCGCTGATATGCTGAAAATATATATATGACTAAGGTAGGTAAAATTTGTTACTATGGGTCTGTAAATAACTCTGTATGTTAGAGATACGTTGGTAAAAAGTATGAATAGGTACGTTTTTGTATGTCTTCTTAGTTACTTTTACTGTTGATAAGTTTTGGACCTTTTGGTCTAATGTTAGCAGTTTATTCTTGACTTAAGATGTGTCAGGTTGTCTGTGTTAATTATATTCTTATTCTGGTTTAATGCTAAGTTGGTTTATTGATCTGTGAAAACTTTTGGTTTACGTTAGCATACTTTGTGCTCTGTATGATAATTAGAAGGTTATAAGGTAAATTTTGTTAAATATTACTGGTTAATGTAAAGAAACATTGTTAGGTTTAGAGATACGATTTGACAAGGTGTGATAAGTTAAGTGTTTTTGTATGAATTGTTAGTTACTTTTACTGTTTTAAGTATGGAACTATCTGTTAATGGTTAACCGTTATTCTTGTTTAGGGAGCTCAGTATGTCGAAAATTGTGGGTTGATATTCTTAGTCAGATGATGGTTGGTTAGTTATTAATGTGAAACTTTTCGTTACTCACATATATGATTGAGCTGTGTGTTATAAAAGAACTTGATCTTGTTATGTTTTCCATTAGGATACCGAAATTTTGAACCTGAAAACAATAGGTCAATAGATCAAGAATGGACCGGAGGGTGGCGGGGATGGTGTTTTTGATTTACTTATTTTATGGCTTTATAGGATATGTAAAACGTACAATAGTAAAAAATGACTTGAATCAAAGAATCAATAGATCTAAGGATGACAGGAGGTGGCAGGACGAAGATGGTGGTGATTGAATTTACTGGATTTCACTGCTTCTAGGGTATGTAAAAACGTAAATTTGTAAGTTATGAACATAAAAAGAAATAAGAAATTTTATTTATATTTATTCTATTTATTTATTTATTTTTCTTGATGGTTCTGAAACCGAATCATTAAGCATCTACAGACACAATAAACATATATAAAGACACATACAATTGTTGTTATCGAAAATGTTTATTACCGGCACCGCAACCGGAGCCCGCCCGGTGCGAGAGGTAACTCCTCAGCATTCAATAACCAACTATTTTCTAGAAATTTACTCAATCTTTAATCCTCTCACTTTAAATTTCGAGCCTTATTACGAACACTTCGATTTTTTAAGGGGGGTGGGGTCTCCCTTCGGGGGGACCCAGGGGTCGTAACAAGTCACTAAAAAACCCCCTCCAAAGTTTTAGCCCAATACGATAAACTCAACTATAGATTATATATCAGCGACTCAGAGGCTGAGCCCGGAAGCGCGGAACCTAAAATACTTACATAATAATAGATAATAATAATAATAATAATAATAATAATAATAATAATAATAATAATAATAATATAATAAAATAATCAAATAATAATAATATAATAATAATAAGAAGAAGAAGAAAGATAGAGAGAAGAAGAAGCAGAAGAAGAAGAAGAAGAAGAAGAAGAAGAAGAAGAAAAAGAAGAAGAAGAGAAGAAGAAAAAAGAAGAAGAAGAAGAAGAAGAAGAAGAAGAAAAAACTTCAGAGGCTGAGCCAGAGTCGTTCACGCGGACTGAAGCGGAGTCGGAGCCAGAGTCAGAGAGGCAGGCTTGCTTTCGGAGGCGGAACCGGAGACGGAGTCGGAGTCGGAGTGCGTATGTTGAGTTTGATTTTCGACTCAGATTCGAATTAGATCTTCTTATCCGAATTTCAGCTTTCTACGATCAATTTAATTTTTAGGGGCAGCGTCCCCTTACGGGGGAATGCAGGGGTACGTATCTCGTGTCGACGAGATTTACGTCCACCTGTTCGATTGGGTATCGTTAAGCCTAATCTTCGCTCGCTCAGAAGCCACAACAAGGGCATAGCGGCTACGCTCTCGGGGGGAGGTACCCCCTATATACATTCTAGAGACTTGAAATCTCGCCTGTTTCGAGCTTAACCCCATAATTATATTCCAAGTTTCAGACCTATAGCTCTTATACTTTTCGAGCAATCGCGTGGACCGCTCAGACTGGCCCATCACTACTTATTATATATTAATATATATTATATATATTATATAAGTATATAATTGATATATATATATATATATATTTATATATATATATATCTATATAATATATTATATATATATATAAAATATATATATATATATATATTAATTAATATATATATATATTATTATATATATATTATATATATATATATATATATATAATATTATATATATATATATATATTTATATATTAAAATATATATTTATATATATATATTATATGTAATAGTAATTTATAGGACCGCTAGATATATATATATTATAATATATAATATATATATATATATATTATAAAAAGATTTTTTAGCTTGACCGGGATGGTCAATTTAAAGAAAGTCGAACAAAATTGACGGACTAAAAAGTAACAGAGGAAAAAATAACGAAGCTTAATGTCGGTGCTTACATTGAAAAAAAATAACGAGTCCCAGTTACTCAAAAAACTAATTCGCGTTTAGAACGGATCTGCCTACCTCTGTATATAAACCAATTTGTTTATAAAATTGTTAATTGTTAATACGTAAAATAAACTATTAAAATGTAAAAATTAAATGATAAATTTTATTTAGGGTAATTTTATTAAAAATTATGTTTTTAACTATCAATAATACCAGACTTCATTAGTGGGAAAAAAAATTATTAGCGATAGAATTAGCGGCCTGGGGAAGCAGAAAAAGTTGGGGGAACTTGCGAAACGTGCGAGTATGTTTCACACAAACATTAGCCAGAACTGCGAGAATTGCGGATACTAACAAAAAAATTGTATTGTAGAGGTGTCCTCTATATATATATAATATATCATAATAAGATATATATATAATATATATCATATTATTAACTAATATATATATATATATATCATTATATACTATATATATTACTATATATATACTAGTAAGATATATGTATTATATAATATATATATATATTTATGTAATAGTGTTATAACTAACTGATAATAATATATATAATATCATAATAATTATATATTATATCATATATAATATTGTAGATGCCACACCTCTGATATATATAATATATATATATATAATATAATACTATATATAATATATAGGGTTGGGATTAAAAAACCGTTCGTGTTTTTTTTTTTAAAAAAAAACAAAACCATGGTTTTTTTTAAAAAAAAACCAAAGGGCCAAAAATTTTTGTTTTTTATTTTTGTTTTTTTTTGATTAAATTACTTTTTTTTATAATTATATTCGACAATCTAAATGGTGAGGTAACTTTAGCATTAAAATACAGTTAAATACCAAGTATGTTAAGAGCATTTAGTGCAATATTAATAAAGTTAGATCATTTATACCTTTAGTGTAAAGTATATTTGTGCTTAGGGCATATAATTATACATTTTCCAGACATGATCTGATGGATATTATATATATGTATTTATTGATTATTATATATATATTCATATTATATATAATATATAATATATATACATATAATATATATATATATATATATATATAATATATATTAATATATTTTATATAATATAAATATAATACAATTATATATATAATAGATAATATTAATATATTATTATAGAATTCTTCATCTAGCACTTTTTTTGCCCCAAGCACTGTAGGAAAGGTGCGTAGAAGCATCACGGAAACAAGAAAAGCAAGCCAAGTAAGAGAAGAATATGAAAAGTTACGAAAAGAAAGTCCAGTCACTTACCCCTCCCCCCCGGCTGTTAACCCATTACTTATAAGGATCGTCACAGTCAGAAATACCAACGCTTATAGCTTCACGGACTGCGTACGAAACCCTCACTATGTAAATCGTCAAATGTTAGGTTTCATCTCTTGGCCCAGGTGAGCCACAAACCTATACCCCCTCAACAAAACCCCGCCATTCTCTCCTAATATGCACCTTTATTCTCGCCTCTGCCGAACTCACATTTCTGTCCTTCTAGACATTCGTTTACTGACTTCAACTCCATCTATTTTTCTTCACAATCTTCCAGCCGGTCGGTTCCAACACATTCGCCACTATACAATCCTCTTAAAAATCGACTATCATTCATACTTTCCACGTGACCAAACCATCTCAACATATTTTCATTTATTCTCTCGTTACCCATTTCTTCACAACCACACAACTCTCTAATTATGTTCATTTCCTCATTTTATCAATTCTTCTCCACCCTAGCGATGCCCCAAAGATTGTCCATCTGAACACAATGAACTTTTAGATCTATACTTCTTTATTCCAGACCAATAGTCTCACTACTATACAAATAACAAGAGTACTAACACATGCGTCGATGGTAATGGACCCTTGCCACTCTTAAGACAGTCACTTACATTCACCAACCGATTTATTGCCACCAGCCCCTTCCTGGCACCAACATATATAACTTAAATAGTTTAAACTCATTGACACTTGTGTTCCAGAAATCCTCTCAGTGTAAAGGTTCCCTTACTACTGAGGACTGTCCTCACTCACAACCATAACCTCTATACTTCCTTATTTAAAATTTTAAACTTTTCAAAACCCCTCTTTTAACACACCTTGGCAAAATCATTCTACCAATTCTCTCAAATCTTCAAACTTTGCCACACAAACCAAATTCATCGCCATTTAATAGGAGGGCCCCTCCACTGCATCTGCACATCATTTTATACTAACACCATTTCCATTCACACGCCACTTCACAATTCTTTTGCATAAACACCATCCATATACAATTGAAGAACCAAGGAGACATTAACACAACCCTGCCCTCACTCCGCTATTAATATCTAACACAATCACTTTGAACATCCATTAATATTTACTACACACGCTCACTAAACGTTCTATAAAAATCTTTTGATCATTTCAGAAAGACGCTACCACCAACACTAATATATCACAACACCTGCCATAGAGCTTCCCTATTATACCTATCTATTGTACCCCTGTTGCAAATCCAATAAAACTTCAATTTCAATTTTCTTCTTCTCCCTCATTTCATCTATCATTTGCCTTCAAATGTTAAAGATCTGATCCAACTTCTACTACTCTAGACGCACCCGCTGCTTCTTCACCAATCAGTTCCTTCAGTCACTCGGCTCACTCTTTCGACCAAAATACCAACATATTTCTTCCCTATAACAATCTCGAGATTAAAACTAATTCCCTTTTAATTTACAAGTTCCTATTATCTCCTTACCTCTATTATAATAAGGAGTACTAATTTATGCTCTCCACTTCAAATCCCTTGGAACTTATACGCCTGCCATAAAACGCTTTATATACACAACTTCAAATCCAATCAATCAGACAACTTGCCTCCGTTCTTAGATCATTATCCCAAGTATTATTCATCTATACCTGAGATTTACTATTACAGACTTTCTCACTTCTACCCATTTTCCTCTTTCTTTCGGTAAGTTAACCTCATCCCCAAAATATCTGTTCCTTCTATGCACCATCAAACCCACAACACCAGTCACTATTCACTCTTCACTTCCTGCCAATTATTATACAAATTCTTTCGAAGTGTTCTTTCCACATCCCCTACATCCATTTCATCAGTTACAAAAACCATTCCACGTATTTCATTATTCTGAATGCAAGTTCCCCTATATTCAATTTTTAACCAATTTCGCGCTTCCTTCCAGAAGAGCTTCTTCAATTCCCTTTGTATGATCCCCATTACATCCCCCTTCAAAACTGATTCAGTTACCTCTTCTTTTTCTCTATTACGTACGCATTCTTTTAGCTTAATTTCTTTTTCCCTCCTTACTTATAATTCCAAGCATCTTTTCTTTTGAAACTTTCATCAATTGCTTTTAGTACAATCAACCACGCTTTTTTTTTCTTTTAACCTTGCATCACCTCTTCCATTCCACCACTCACTGTTCGCGTTCTTACTTCCTCCTCTTTAGCACAGCCACATACTTCTTTTGCACTGCTAACAAATTGCTTTCCAGATTTATAAACTTTCATCTTTTCACATTCAACTGATTTACTTGCGAGCTTTTTTACATACTTATCCTTATTCCTGTTCACTTAACTACTCACTCTTAATTTTACCTCTTTCCTTTCATATCACTTCCTCTCCATCCAAGTTCCCACTAACTTAATATTTACATATAGAACCAAATCAATGATCGCGATAATCCCATTTCCTAAACACCTCAACTGATTAACATCCACATTACCTTCAACGCCATCCTCCTCTTCACTCACACAAAATCTAATTATAACTTTTCACTCTCGATACCATTCTCTACCATACCACAACTCGTTTAGATATACTTATGGATACTCTTGTGTTATAAGAAAGTACTTACACAAACACCTTTCTCCTCACAGAAATCCGAATCACCTTCCTACCACTTTTCTCATTTCTCCTGAACCCCTAAAACCACGCTGATTAAATATTGCTGCAAGTTACGGTACATTTATTATAATATACTATATATATATAAATATATATAATATAGAATATATAAATAATAATATTATTATATATATATTATATATATAATATATTATATATATGTATATATTAGTATATATAATATATCAGTTATATAATATTAACGTGTATATTAATAAAATCTCGTATATAATAGTCGAAATTTTAAGGCCTAGAGGGTTTAGGTAAGTACTGTATAATTTTAAAACATCTAATGACATAAAAAGAAAGGTAATTTTAAAAAAAAACAAAAAAAACATTTGTTAAATAAAACCGTTTTATTATTTGCAAAAAAAAACCAAATTAAAACAAAACCGTTTTTCACAACCCTATACGATTGATAATATATAATCATAATATATTTATATATATAAATATATATATAAATATATCATGTATATAATTATATATATATTATATTAATATATATAATATATATTAATATATTTATATATATGTATATATCAGAGGTGAGCATTTCTAGTAGTAGGGTATCGATTCGGACACCACGGTCTATTTGAGGTACCACCGTGACTTGACTTTTTTGACACTTGACCTTTTTGGGTTCGAATTTTTACCTGCCATTGACCTTTTTTGGCCTTGAACCTTTTTTCGACCACCCCTTTGATCTTCCATGGGTCATTTTTGGCCCCACTGTATTATTTCGGCCACCCTTAATATTTTGGCCACCGCTATAATCTTCTTTGGCTCACCCAGATTTTCTAGCCCTTTCGAAGAAAGGCGGGCCAGAACAGTGCATCTAGTTAGCACCGTCTACGTCATGCCCCCCCTATTTTACCCCCCCCCTAATTTTTCGACCATGGGCCAATTTTGCCCACGGTAATTTTTTATCTGTGTCTTATAGGGGCTTAGCCTTTTGTGATTGTCTTAACCTTGATCTGAGCCCTCGCAGGTGCGAATCGCAAGCCAGCAGCGATTTCTGCCGCCCGCGATCCCGCCGCGCGCCGGTTTCCATGCACACACCTAACCGTAGGTTTCACATTCCGCCGCCTTATGTCCCAGCCCGCCAGTCCCGTCACCCATACCTGCAAGAACTTCAACACACTTAACAACACGTTACCACGCCCACAACATAAATAACATCACATAACCACGTTCAACCAACGTAGGTCAGCACTCCGGACGTAATTTTCATCACACACAATTCACTTCATATACCCCTGTGCTCATAAACTTCATACTTACCACCTCAAAGCCTTAACGTCTTATATATATGTTATTCATATTTCACAATGTAAATAGTTACATAAATTAATAAAAAACACTCGACTCTCCCACCGAGGCAAACCCCTGGACCTTCTTAACCTACCCGTCTAGCGGTACGAATGACGAGAAATATTATCAATTGTAATTTCAAGGTATAGATTACGCGACAACCGGAATAAGTCCTAGAAAGAAAGTATATAATATTAATAATAATGTAATATAAAATAATAATCAATAATTAGATAATAATTAATAAATAATATGATTAATAATATCATAACAAATAATAATAATAATATAAATATGATATAATTATATATATATTATAATAATATTTATATTATATAAATAAAGAAATATATATATAATAATATTAATATAATATATAATATATATATAATAATATATATAATAGAAAGATAGAGAGTGACGAATATACATATAAGCGACGCGAGAAGAGAGAAGAGAGCAGAGAGGTCGGGGTGCGCAGCATTTCGAGCCCTTGTTGCTAGCAGTGCGCAACGTGATTAATACCGAATTATAATTAATAATAAATTAAATAAAATCAAATGAATGATAAAGTATTAAATAATAATTGTAATTAATGCCGGAAGGCTATAAATTATAATCGTAAGTGCAACAAAAATAAATAATAAGATAAGTAAATAATACTAAAATAATAATTACATTAAATGAATAATTCTTTGCTCTCCCGAGTCATACAACCCGACATAAACCAAACGATGCTCCTGCAAGTCAATACCAAATTTAAAAATTATTGAGGCTCGATTGCCAATATGATAGGTTAACCACCGTTCATGAAAAGTACAGTACTACATATAGATCCTATTATAAAATAAGGGTATACTACATTAATATCGATCCAATTAAGTATATAGTTATTATATAGGTACGGGAATATATGCGTATTTCATACTACTATGCATATTATTATAGCTAAATAATATATATAGGAAGAGAGAGAGAGAAGAGGAGAGAGAGAGAGAGAATAGGCTGAGAAAAAAAAGAGAGAGATGGAAGAGAGAGACGGACAGAGAGAGAGAGAGAGAGAGTACCACGTGGCCGATCCCACTATCACATAGTTACTGTGGTTCCGAATTATAGTATAATAGTATATATATATTAAAGGAACCTAATTAGAACCAAAGGCGTATAGACTACGTATAGTCTCAAATATATTATAGTTATACCTAATTAACACATAGCTAATGCTATATAATATATATATATATATATATATATATTAATTAATATGTATATGCTTAATTGAGTTGATGGTTCCTTTAAGTATAAATCTTATGAGGTTGTTCATGTACTTGCTTAATAAGTTTTCATAACACACATTATGACACTATAAAGCACATTTACACACACAGATTATCGTTACCACACCAGATTTATTACTCCACAACACAGACTCTACTTACAGCTCAGCTGACAGAAAGATTTATCACAATGACTTACATCCACACTTGACAGCAAGATTAACTACACTCACACAGATTTTACTTACTCACAGGCACAGATTACTTACACACACAATTTACTTATCACTATTCACACAGGGATATTCTTACTCACACACAGATGTTTAGTCTTACACTCAACACAAGACTTTATAAAACTTACTATGTATACACAGATTGTTTTAACTTTAACAGTCCCACAGGATTTATCTTACATCAGCACTAGATCTTACTTACTCACACAGGTCAGATTTACTTGGGGACACGGTCATACCAAAGATTTACACTTACACCAATTTACTATACACACACCACACATCACACACATCAACACCATCAATTTATGTGTATTCCAGGGCCTTGACTTGCCAGATAAATCCCATGGTTCAATTTTGACCAATGCTAACTTGATGGCGTTTGATGGTCCCAATCACCGTAGCGAAAAGTAATCTAGTTGTGTTCTATTAGCTGTTCTATGAATTTTCTATGAGTATTAATGAGTGCCGGTGAGTGCCAGGTGATGTGCACAATGAGATGCAAGTGAGTTGCCACATAGTTGACAGCTTAGTGCCAACTAGTGCACTGAGTGCCACTTTCAAGCCTTTATCAGGCTCCCTGAGCCTAGAAGCCCATAATATAGGTGTCTACCCCTATGTTATAAGGTAGGGAAATTCGATTGGGTAGTATACACAAGCTGCAGATAGAGATATTACGTAGTAGTTAATGCAGGTTCAGTAATTTATTACTAAAACACTTATACGACACCATTATGTACTAATACACTTTAAAACACTACAATGAACAACTTAATAAGCACTTACCAGCTCTCCATAGACATACCAACCCATATGAACACGTATACGCCACAGCCCCCACACACAGATCGAATCACTTATACACTACATCACAATTTGTATAATATTAGCTATAGGATATACTTTTGAATTATAAAATTTTTATAAAAATTAGTATGAGACCTTTTATCAGGAAACGAAATATTATATTCATCTTTTATTTATACTAATTTTTGAAGATTTTAAATTAAAACAAATACTTTATACCTGGTAACCTGCAGTAAATCACTGTTTGGAAAATAATTTCTCGATACACTAATACACCTAAGGGGTGTATAACACATATGTTTTACTGTTTTACTTGCTTATAACTCATGTTACTGCTTTATAACTCAACTACTTTACTTCTTTAACTATCATGCTTTACGTCGTTAGTTCAACTCATTCTGCATTTACTGCTTTAACTCATAATTTATTAACATTACATACCTTAAAGCAGTCAATCAGTAAATCAATAGAGGTGTTTACCTAACACCAAAGGGATTAAGTAATGCTTATTGTTTTTACTCGCTTTACTGCTTTATAACATTTTCTCTGTCTGCATGTATAAGCTGCTTTAACTCCATGCTTTACTGCTTGTAGCTCACGTAATACATACTTACTGATAAAGCAAGTAAAGTCAGTAATATCATAGAAGCTGTCTAACCCTAAATCCATAGGGGATTAGGTATGCTCTTGTTTTTACGGTCTTACTACCTGGCCTTACTCTTCTGCTTCTTATGTTTTAATCTTTCTGCTTACATGCCTTTAAACTTAACTGCCTTACTGTTTTCAACTTTCTGCCTTTAGCTGCCTTTAACTTTCGTTTTTAACTTCTTTCAAACGTATTTTTTTTAAGCATCATTGTTTGTTTATTTATTTGTTAATACTATATATTTCAATTTTATTGATTATTTTTTATTTATTTCTACTTCTAGACGAACCCAGCTATAACAGCCTTATTTTATGATATCGCATGCTTTATGTGTTATTTTAATTATTATATTATTATTAGTGTATTAACTTTCATTGTACTATTGTTAATTATTTTTCTAGAAATCAATTAACACACAGAATTCACTGTATACAATCATACTCGACACAGATTTACTTAACCACACGCAAGATTTACCTACACTCAAATGCAACCAGATTTATTTACATCAACCACAAAGATTGACTGTAGCACACGCACACAACAACAACACACACTCCACACAGAATTACTATTACACAAACGCAGATATTGTTATTAATTAACAGGTACAGTTTAATATACTCTTCAAAATAACTTCAAAACATTTATTTACTATAAAGCGTTATCTCTTAAAAACTTATATAATAAATCAATCATTACCTTGAAAATATCAATTTATTAATTAATGTTAATACTTTTTTTTTAAAATTTTAATAACATTATCAAAAGTTTTATAATTATAATCATTGTTATTGTTATTATGTAGATCTTTTATCATTAAAAATATTATTTTTACGTACCGATTTAAAACAAATAAATCTCTAAAGCTATTAGGATTATAATATAGCTCTTAGTCATACCAAATAAAGCTTATGCCTTAAATTTATGGCCTAATTTAGGTAACTACGTATAGTTATGACACCACATTATTTACAGAAAAGTATCCAGTTTGAAATATAATTTTTGACTGGAAATTAGGCTTAAATTCGGACCTACCGGGATACCAAAGTAAGGATTATACCATATCAACACATTACAGAGTAAGAGGTTTCCAGTTCTGATTATCTGTAAGAGAGTGGCACGGTAGTTGATTGTGTTCTTTCATCCGTAATTGGATTGTCAATGTACATAGATAATAATAATGAAATAACTGAAGAAAACCCTGATATTAAAAGAATAGTTGAAATATATGTTTAAGGATTAATCCGAATATAGTTGAATAACTCGAACTACAATGTATACAAAATATAGTAGTATATGACATAGTGGACACGTAGACAATTATACCCGGGCGCATTATTATTATACTTAAAGATAAGTGAAGATTAGAGGAAAATTTTTTTATAAATAGTTTAAGGTGTTAACTCAGTGAGAGATAAATTTATTTGTTTCTTTTCATAAGACGATGTATTAAAACGCTAAAGATGTATGGTTGGGGTAAACGCAAGTTTAAGTTCTAATAGACACAAATTGCACGCTCAAGCATGGGTGCTAAGAGCATCTGCGTGTAGAAGGAGAGATGCATAGGGCTGCCTTAACGGGAAGTTCATAACCTGATTTGATATTTAAAGTTGTACCGACGTTAAGAAATATAACTCGCTATTTAATCTAATTATATATTTTCTAGAAGACAGTGTCAATGATTATTGTGTAAGAAACAACTTCGTTTCACTAAATTTGATAATAAAAAAAGTAAGAACTATCAAGAATACATTGTTCAAACGCTAAAAGATGATTATTAATAGAGGTTTTAAGAAAACTTTGAAAATGATATATTTTAAGTTATAATTTGAATGGTAGTTTAATATAAGAATGTATCGTGATTTAATTAAAAACATAAAATGTTTAATATAAAGTTATACTTATATGTGTAATAGTAAAATCTTGACGTGATGTCAAGTAAATCTGGTAGTTGAGTGTGGTTGTGTGTGTGTGTGATGCAAAGTAATGTATCATGTCTGTTGTGTGAATAAATTTCTTGGAGGGTGTGTGGTGAGTAGGTAAATCTGATTAGATCAAATATACGTGTGTAGTATAAATTCATGATAATAAATATAAATAGATGTGAGGAGAGTGTATGATAAGTGAATCATGGGGTGTATAGTGTTCTAGAAATAATAATAAAAATAGGCATGAAGTAAAATAACACTAAGATATTAATAATAAAAATAAAATTAAAAGATAATAATAAAAATAATATAAAATAAAATAGTAATAAATAAATAGAACAATATGATGAAAATATTATAAAAGTATTAAATACAAAAGTAAAAGAACATTAATGTTGAATAATAATATATGAGAGATTAAAACAGTAAAACATAGAAAGTTAAAGCAATAAAGCAGAAAGTATAAACCGAATTAAGCGAAAGTAAAGCAGTTAAAGCAGAAAAGTGAAAAGCAGTAAAGCAGGAAAGTAGTAAAGCAGTGATAAGCCGTATAAAACAAAAGCATACTTATCCTTTTGTTGCTAGGTAACATAAATTATATACATTTATTAGATTTTATCACATTTAAGGTATGTAAATGTATGTGAGCCTAAAGCAGTGAAAGAGGTGAGTTTAAAGCCATTAATGCACAGAAGATATAGGCACAGTTTAAAGCAGGTAAACACAAAAGAATAATCCCTTAGGTGTTACAAGGTAAAACCTTCTACTTAGATTTACTGATTTACTTGCTTTAAGGTATGTATAATTAGATTAATAATAATTAAATGACTAGTTTTAAAAGCACGGATAAGCAGAGAAGTTAAACAGAAAAGTCAAATTAGTTAAAGCCTAAAGATAAAGTCGTGTGAAGTAAAGCACGTAAAAACTAATGGATGTAAGTTAGAATAGTAAGTAAAACAGTTAAAACAAAAGTAATGAGACTATAACATCCCTTAGGTGTTTAAGATTAAATAACACTCATATTCGCGAATTTTACTGATTATCTACTTGACCTTTTAAAGGTGATTGTAATTAGATATTGTTTTTAATAAAAGTTACGTACAATTTAATGTAGTAATAAAATTTATTAAAAATGATATATATCAAGGGCACTTTAGTGAGTATAGGTATCTTTAATTATACATAACCAATTTTTAAATTTTATAAATTAAAAAAAGGTAATTAAAAGTAAAAAAGTAATAAAAGATGTGGGATAGCTTTAACTGTTATAGTTTTTCAAAATTTCTGTGTTGTGGAGTGTGTAGTCTTATATTGTATAATAATGAGGTTAGTTTAAGTATGTCCACTATCGAAGATGAGCTGTAAGTGCTATCTCATAAAGTGTGACATTAATAATAATCTGATCGTATAAGCTCTCATAGCATAAAATGATGAGAATGATATATATAAACGTAAAGTAGAACATTAATACTAACTCATAGTGGAAGTAGTGGGGGCCTAGCAGCTATATAATTTGTGAGGAGTGACTCGATCGCATATCACGGAATCCCTTTCGTTATACCTAGATATAAACAATAGGAAAGGTATGACACCGTATGATGTAGTGGCAGATATCTCTAGCTCAGAGGGACGATGGCTTAGAAAAGTCGCTAGGGAAAAACGCTAGGGTTCCACTCAGTTGGCACTATGTGGCACTAAGTTAGCACTTATGTGGCACTCACTGGGCACTCACTTGGCATCATTGGCACTCAGCCTGGTCAAGCTCACCAGGCACTCATTAAATACTCATTAAGAACAACGTATAAGCATAGAACACTATAAGTTATGAAACATCATACTAATTAGATTACTTTTAGTTATTACACTCAGGAGATATGGAACCATCAAAAGCCATCAAGTTAAGCAGTGGCGTTCAAACTTGATACCCATGGTATTCTGGCAACTGATGTCAACGGGCCGAAAATATCATTGTATGTGTGTCGGAGAATGTGTGTGTGAAATAGGTTGTGTTGTGAATAAGTAACATGTGTAGTATGATAAATTCTGTGTGTATAGATGTAAAGTAAATCCTGTTGTTGTGATATAAAGTAATCGATAATAATTAAATGTGATGTAAAGTAAATCTCGTCGAGATGTTCGTGAAATAGTAAATCTGCTGTGTGAGTAAGTAAATCCTGTAGTGAGTGTATAGTGAATCTGAAATATGAGTTTAGTTGTAAGTAAGTAATAATCAGTAGTGGAGTTAAGTTAAAATCTGTGTTAGTATTACGTAAGTAAATCTTGGTTGTGATCTAAGTAAAATTATGTTGATGAGGTAAGATTAAATCCTTACTGTGTAGTGTGTGTAAGTAAATGTAAATTTGTAGTAAATCTTGTAGTGAGTGTAAAGGGTAATCATGTGTGTGTAAGTATAAGTTTAAATACTGTTGTAGTTGATAAGTAAATTGGTGTGTGTAAGTGACTTTTAAGTGTCAAGTGTGTTTGTGTATGAAACTAATATAACAAACATTGACAACTCAATTATATAAGGAAACCATGAAACTCATAAGCATATATATATTTCATAGTATATATTATATAAATATATATATATTATACATATATAATATTATAATAATATATATATTCTTACTATATATAATATATATATATATATATAATAATATCTTATACTGGACTCAACGTATTTTAGTTGGATCGGCCACGTAAGTCTCTGACTCTCTACTCTCTCTCTCTTCACTCTCTCTCTCTCTCTCTCTCATCTCTCTCTCATTCTCTCTCTCTCTTACTTTCATAATATATTAATATACTATATAATATATATAATATATATATATAATATATAATATCATATATATAAATATATAGATAATATATATAATTATTATAGTATATATAATAATATAATATATAGATATTTATATATAAGTAAACTAGTAAATATATATATAATAGCGACTAATGTACAATTGTATGATTTGCGAATGAGGCATGTTGTAGTCCAGTCATTTTGAATCTATAATAAACATAATTTCTCGAGTATTATATAGTATTATTAATATTATTCATATTATATTATTATTATTTATATAATATTATTATTATTTAATTATTTATAAGTATAATTATTATTATTATTATTATTCATTATTAATTAATATTACGGTAATGCTAATGCACATTGCAGATCAAAAACTCTGAATTTGCCTACCTGTATGGATGGGAAGAATAAGATAATGTAATTACATCTCAATATATATATAATAGATATATATAAATAATAATATAATATATACTCTATTATATATATATATATATATATAATAATATATATATTATATATATTTATAGTATGTAATATATGATATTTATATAATATATATATAATATATATAATATATAATAATATATAAATTATTTAATTATTATATAATTAATTGTTTATTAAATATTAATTATTATTATTATTATTATATATTATTATTTATTATATTTATAATATTACTTACTAGGTACATTTACGGTTCGTAGTATCTTTATATACCCTTGAAATTAAAATTGAGTATATTCTCTCATGTATTCCGTATCCGACTAGGACGAGAGTGGTTTAAAAAGGTCAGGTTGGAGTTTGCCTCGGTGGTGAGAGTTTCGAGTACATCTATTTTGATTTTATGACACTCGAAATGGGGAACCTCCGAATTACATATAAAAGACGGTTAAGTCTTGAAGTAGTAGGAAAGTCTCTAAGACACATTGCGAATGGAAGGAGATCGATGAAAAATTCACAAGTAGCAACAGTAAAGTACGACCACGTAGAGGTAGTTCTTTTTGCATGATGTGTGTGTGTGTGTGTGGGGTGGCTGGTGTGTGTGTGTGTGTGAAGAACAATGTTGTGTGTGTGCAGATGTGTGGCGGGTACTGGCGGGCTGGAAATTTTTATAAAGGCAGGGAGGATTTGTCTGAAAACCTACAGGATCAAAAGGTGGGATGGAGAAATTAACTGCGGGCGGGCGGGACGCTGAACAGAGGCACACAAGAAATAATCCACTCCGGACTGGGTTGCGAAATTCGGTCAACTGCGCGGGTGATAAAAAAAAGAGGCAAAGAAAATCAAAAGATAAACATAAACAAAAAAGGAGGCTAAGCCACTAAAGACATTGATCTAAAAATTTACTTCCGTGGGCAAAATTGACCATAGGACCGGAAAATATTAGGGGGGGATAAATCAGGCGGCGGCAATACGATACACGGTTGCACGCTCAACCCGTAGCTGGCCGCGCCCTTTCGTCGAAAGGGCGCGCCAAAAAATTAGGGGTGCCCAAAACTTTAGGGTAGGCCGAGCATTAAACTGTAGCCAGTGGAGGTCAATAAATGTATCATGAGCGATGACTCCAAAGGGGTGAGCTCGGGAACAGAGTTCAAGGACTTGCACAAAAAGTCAAGGCAAAAAAGGTCAAATTTGGTCGACACACGGTGTCCAAATCATTGCGAACCACAGGTCCGCGAAATCGATACCCTTTACCGTACATGGGCCTAGAGGCTGTTTATCTTCAAAAATAAAACTAGTAGTTTCTCGTTATCGTTTCATCTCCGTTACTCGAAAAAGTAGTTCCGTTATATCCATATTCATTATTCCATGCAAATTCCCCTTTTTTGTGTACTTATGTGATATTTAGTTTTTTTGGGTTTACTTTTATCTATCTTATGTACATTGATATTGAGTCAGTATAGGCGTGTCATTAGATATTTTTTACTATTTCACCCTAAATATATTATTCCAGTAAATGGACTAATTTTTACTTTGCATACAATTTTGCCATTAACGTCTTCTGAGTTTTATCATACAATGACTCTCATAATATATATAATTATGTATTTAAAGTTTAATCTATAGCACGTAATTATTTATACTAATAATACTATATTTAATATATATATAATATATATATTATATAAATTATAATATATATAGTAAATATTATAATATATAATATATATATATATTATTAATTATGATATGATATATATATATTTATTTACCATATTCTCATGATCTCTTACTTGTTATATGTAGATGATCGTAATTCACTCACATTTATCTAACTCATTAAAATTTATGCTCACTCAGTCGTTATGCTTCATGAATGATGATTCTCGTCTCATTCAGCTTTATCCGAATAATTTTACTATATGTACGTTCTGGTATGGGATTTACCCAGGTGGTGAGATCACCTGCAACTCGTTGATAAATTAAACTCTTATAAAAAACTATAACTTCTCAATCTGCCCTCTCAAATATTCAACTCCCAACCTTTTCTCTATTTCTTTCAGCTATGTTGACTTCTTAAAATCAGTTACTGCTATGAAATATTACTAATTAATATAACTAGTTCCTTGCTGTCATTTAGATACAGATCAACCACAGATTATTTTAGGGTATTTTTATTGACTCATTATTCATGTTGTTAAGCTATAGTGATTGCGGCTCAAGATTACGATCTGGGAGTACACTTTACAGTTAGTTCGTAGCGAATTTACTTCAACTTTCCTTTCACATCT
>JABUQX010119049.1:0-10768 GCA_015478945.1 Trachelipus rathkii | reverse complement strand
TTTATTCGTAAACCCGGATGGCTACCGAACATTGCTTGTATTCAGCCAGAGGAGTTCAAATAATAACCCTGTTTATTTGTGTTGAAGATTCATTCAAGATTATTATATCAGCAGCATGAAAGTAAGGTTGTCATCTGAATGTATCCTGACTAGCAGGATATCTAACTGTAAGACAATGTGGAGATCTAATAGAATAATGCTGTTTCTCGTCGTAGCACAATATTTACAGAAGCATCTGACCAATATTGGAGACCCACGATTGCTCGACCTTTGGCTACGATCGATATAGAAGATTTCTAACTTTTCTACAAGTTTCATAACAAAATAAATCAATGAATTAAATGACAGTTACGACGGGATTTCAATATTTTTAATTATGGTAGAGCTCATGTTAATGTCATGATATTTACCACCCAAACAGTGGGTTTCCCTATAGCGTATACAGGAGAGCGTTAATAACTTACAACATGATGGAGTTTACTTCCGCCTGAACGAAGACTGAGGGCTGTTGAACAAAATATGCTGAAAAATGTTTAGTGCTGCGGAACGCATTTATTTTACAATCTTTCAAAGCTGGTTATCTCTGGAGAGATAGATAAACTTACTCAGCTTAGTTGAATCTATTCCTTATGTAGTGAATTAATATATTTAAAAAGCATAGTTTATATAACGCTTTTTCAATGAAAAATATATTTAAAAATGAAAAATTGTTTGTACTTCTCACCTATGGTTGCTTTACTTGGTTAAGTTGTAACTATAGCTTTTATTGGCTTTGTCTGTATTGTGTAGTGTGATGTGTGCGTGTGGTTGTAAATATGTTATGTTCATAGGATTTAGCTTGTACAAGAAATAAAATTTACTCATTTGTCATTACCCTAGGTATATATTAATTAGAGGTTGAATGGTAAATTTAATTGACAGTTAATATGTTCAAAAGTGTGAATAGCTCGCCTGTTGTATGATTTGTTAGTTACATTTTGTTAAGTATGGAATTGTAATTTACCAGTTTATTCAACTAAGTATTGTTAGGTTCTGTGTTACATTATATTCTAAGTTCAGAGACTGCTATGTAGCTTGTTATATAATGGTAAACTTAGTTACGTTAGCAAAATTACTATCAGTGATAAAGAGAGTTTTTATGCATGTTTATTCCAAAAGATACCCGAAATGGTTACTTGAATCAATAATTCCCTGATCCAGCGCATAGGGTAGTTAGGGAGGTTGTTTGATTACAAATAAATTACATGCATTGTACGTAAAAAACTCAATTTTTTTAAGTTATGTAAACATAAGGCATAAAATTCTGCTAAAAACAAAAAATCCTGAAAGCAATAAAACAAAAAAAAAAATTTTGGCCTAAATTATGACAAATATGACTTGAATCAATAGATGAATTAGATCATAGATCATAATCACGGGCTTATGCAAGGCGGTAGATGTTTAGATACTGATATTATCTTTAGGTTGTAAACATGACAATTTTACTAACAAATATGACTTGAATCAACAGATCAATAAATCAAGATAGGAGGGTGGTTGGTTGATGGGCTGATTACTGATTACTCGATATTTACTGCTTTAGATGTGTTTAAAAACGGCTACATTTTAGTAAAAAATATACATGAATCAATAGATCAAGGAAGGTAGTTTGATTACTGATTTACTGTTTTAGGGTATGTAAAAAACGTAAAATTGTAAGTTGTAAAATTGTAAAGTAAGGAATTTTTAATTTATTATTATTTTTAATTTTTTTTTTCTTGACGGTGAAACCATTATTTCGAAATCTACAGACCAAAAACATATATAAAGACACCAACATTGTTTTATACATGTTTAATTAACTCGCTACCCACGAGCCAGCACCGTGCCATCCAACTCCTCATTCCGATACCAATCCTTTTCTGAAATTCAACTCAGAATCCTCTCTCCAAATCGCCTTTAATTCCGTTTTAAGGGTGGGTCCCCCTTCAGGGACCCACGGACGATAAACCTTCGTAGACGAGCTGACTCTTCACCAATATAACCCCCCCCAATTAACCGAATATGATAACTCAACCCATGTAGATATATATCGACTCAGAGCTGAGCGAGAGCGGGAGTCGAGAGCAGGATCGGGGGAGTGCGGTAAAAAAAGATTCCTACAGGAATCGTTCGACTCAGAATCAATTCCCTCGGGAACCGATTCTTCGTTCCAATTTAGCCTCTACGATCAATTAATTTTAGGGCACTCACCTGTACGGGGACGGCATTACGTAACTCGTCCACGACGAATACTTCACAGGCTCATATGTAAACATTAGCTAACCCGAACTCGTCATCTTCGACGCTCCAAAAGGCGTACCGACATATTCGCGTTCGCTCTCGGGGAGGTACCCCTTATATACATCCTACGGTCACCAAAACTCGTGTACGAGCTTAACATACCAATAGAACATATACAAGTTTCAAGCCGATACTCTAATACTTTTTGAGGAAATCGAATGCCTTAATTAAAACCAAAGAGTGGCTAAATTTAACTAAATATATATATATATATAACTTACTATATATATTATAATATATATATTTATAATATTTAATATTAAATACTAATATATATTATTATAATATTATATATATATAAGATTGCGGTCCGAATTTAACTAACAAGAAATTCGTGCCATAGTTTAATAATCATTTGATGCAAATTATTTGTAGATTAATACTAGGCTATTAGCCTATATTATTAAAGTCAGCAACAAACATATACCAATGGGAATTGTAGAAGCTCAGAAAGATTGTATGCCATATACGCGCATCTGTCGGGTCACGTTATGCTGAAAACTCCATTTGTAGGACACATTCCACAGGAATACTATAAAAGGATGAATTGTATCATTATAAACTTTGACACTCTGAACGGTGATCTTGAGGATAAAACTCCCACCCTGATATATATTATAATATATAATATACTATATATATATATATATAATATATAATAATATATATATATATATATACTATACATATATATATATTATTATTAGTATATAGATATATATATATATCATGTCTGTTGTCTGCCTCCACATCCATATACATATCATTGAGCAAATTTCCAAAGTTTTCAAAAAGTCAAAATAAAACTGTTAGATGTCAAATTTAACGGTTCAAAAGAAGAGATAACCACCTTAAGAACTTAAAAAAGAAAAGGTTAACATCTATGTAAACTAACGTAACTAACTATAACCTTACTTAACGTATACTTACTTACTTAATTAATACTTACTTAATATTTATTTTATATTTATAATTATATTTCACTTTGCATTGTTTAAAAAAAATCATGCTTCTGTCACCATGCACGATCGTGTAATTTTCTCGATAACGTAATTATAAAAAAAATTGACAAGCTTAATTGGAAGCTGATAAAGTTATAATGCTTAGTATATAATTATAAATTATATATTAATATATATATAATATATATATAATATATATATATAAATATATATATATTATATATATATATATTATATATATAATAATATAGATATGAATATATATATATAGAATATATATATAGCACGAATCCTTAAAAGGAAGTTACATAATGACATAATATCAACGCAGAGCTCTCCATGCAGGGCCACAGTGTCACGTATAGCTAAAAACCAATAAGAAAGATCCGCGAAAGTTTCCACCAAAGTTGCTTTTTTTTATCATGTTAATTTCTATGTTTAATTTTTAAAAGAATTTTTTTATGATTTTAAGGGCTCGAGCGACGGAGGACAAGGAAGGTTCCCCCCCGTCGTCCCCCGCTAGCGAGAGACCCCTGACTCTTTCCATCGTTATTAATCTTGGGTATTCCTTAGTTTTAAAAAAATAAAAAAAGACTTATTGCAACCTTGAAATAATCGAAAAAAATCGATACATTGTTCGCTCGATATAATTTTGGTAACTACCTATTAAAGGACGAAGTTCATATATCATATATATTATAATATATATATATATATATATTATATATATATATAATATTATTATATATATATATATATAATATATGACTTTAGTTCTACGACTCGCAGTTTTATTTTTTTTGTTTTTTTTTTTTTAAACTAATGAATGACCCAAGGAGTAAACCGCCAAAATAGCAGATGGGCTTCGCCTTCCGCGGAACGACAGGTAGAATTTCCCCCCCTCCGGGGAGGTCTCCGAACCCCCACTCGTGAACTTGGTTCGCGGGTCCTCGCCCCTCCCACGGGGGGGGCCGTGGCGGGGGTGGGGCGGTATGCGAAAACGTCCCCCCCTCTGTCCCCCTCGGCTCGAGCCCCCTATTTGTTTTTTTTTTTACATTTTGATAATAAGCTTACACGCTGAGTCCAAATATGTAATTGGGTTTTCTGTAGGTGTCGTATTCGAGAATTATTTTCATTTATTTTGTTTTTTTACATTTTTGTAATAAGCTTATACGCTTATTTCAAATATTGTAATGTTTCTCTGTAAAGGTCTACTGTTCGAAATTTCATTTTTAAAAATTATTATATATATATATATATATATATATATATATAATATTAAATAATATATATATTATAATATTATATATAATATATAGTATACCTATTATATATTATATATATATTTATATATATATATATAGATACATATATTAATATATTATATATTATACTATTATATATATATATATAATAATATATATATTATAATTATATTATAATATATATATATATATATAATTATATATATAAATGTCTTACTACGTAAATCTATGCCACATATGTCATAAGGTAATAATTATTAACATTCAAATGTAACAGAACAATTAAAAGTAGAGCAAATAGTTAAAACACTAATTTTGTGTTGAATTAAAATTATTTTTTAAAAATGAAAACTAGTTCAGGAGACGAGTAAGATCACGTGTTGCAAAATCCCTACTTCATGAATAATCACAAATATAATATATTAAAGGAAAAACGTACTACCAAGGAATCTCCTACATATATCCATATCTGATGAATTGAACTATAACTTACTACGTGGGAGATACATTGCAATGCTACTTGAACCTTAAATACTAATAAAGAATTGAGAATCCGACTGAGCCACAAGAATCTAGAAGTTTATATAATTAAACACTTCAAGAATGAGTGAAGAAGACCTCGTAATCGTCAAGAGAAATGTGAAAAAATGATGATTGCATAGCTTCCGCCATATACTGTATAAATATATATTATTATATATAATATATATATATAATATATATATATATATAATATAATAATTAATATATATATATTAATATATATATAATATAATAAAATATAATATTAATATATATCGTAAAACGTACTAACAAGCCACCCAGAACAACGTTGATCAAAAAATTCGGCAGTAGACATCCTATACAGAGTAACATTCTAGGGGCACTGCCCCCCCTGACACCCCTGACTGAACCCATATCCATTCAGCAATATCTCCAGAGCTATAGCAGATTGGATACTTAGATCCAGTTCAGGGTTTATTAATATTGACTTAAATGCTAACGGCCTTTTATTTATAACCATGTTTGTCTCCTTAACTAGTAAAGAACACTCATCATGCTCCAATATATTTTTGCCCATGTCACTATACACAATATATTTTACTTATTCGACTAAGGACTCAACCAAGCCTTTCAGAAAACTGGCTTTTCCAGGTTAGTGTGAAAACTGGAAAAAAATAATAATATCATGTGGTGTTAAATAATTTTTAACATCTATATCATTAAATTTTTTTTAGATGTTGTACATTACAGTGGCGGAATTCGAAAATCAAATACGTGAAGCTGAAATGCAGAAAAAAAGACTTATCTATATTTTAACATAGAATAAGGTTTGCAGCTCTTGTGTACGTGCAAGTTTTAACACTGGGGAACAAATTTTACGTTTTTTCTTGTTGCCTAAGATACGATGTTTGTTTCTTATGTATTTTGTTGTGCTGAATTTAAAAACCGTGGCTTTTATCTGTTAGGTCCAGATTTGACACTTTTTCATTATTTGTCCTATCAATGTTAAATTTTCAGAGCATGCATATTTGGACAAGATACACATATTTTTAGATTTTACCCAACCGTTTTGTCTCTGTTATTGGGAAAAATAATATTTTTTTACAAGTTTTTCTAGTTTATATGTGAATAGTGTCAAAATTAGACAGAACAGACAAAAAAAAACAATACGATTTTTAAATTTAACACAACAAATTACATAAGAAACAGTATCGGATAATAGGCAAGAAATTTCTACTATATTATTTATTTTAACATTAAATGGTCCAATGTGGTCCACACACAAATCCAAACACATCACATTTTGAGGAAAAAAACAGTAGCTTTAGTTCCAAACATCGATGACTTAAAAAGTGTTCTATTGGAAAAGCATTGAAAATCTCATTTCAGATAGCATGGAACATAAATTATTTCACTGACCAAAATTCAAAACTACTGAATCAAAATTACAAAAAAATAAAAGAATTGGAAGGAAATACCAAATGAGGTCATTTAAACTACAAATTGTAAAATTATAAGTTCTGATTTAATCATAAATGAAAAATTATAATGAACGGCATTCTTCTTTCTTGTGTGTTAAAAAATAATTAAAAAAAACAAACAACAAACATTAAAAATAAAATAATGCACAAGCAGAAACTTCAACCAATATGTCATTCCTGATGTATATCCTTCTTCAGAGCAATTAGCAAATCGCTTACAACTATATTCTATGTATGTAACAAGTACACAAAACATAACTCTCCCACATTCACAAATGATGGATAAAAATAATATAACCAATATTGAGTTTATATATATAAAAAACTATTATATACTCCCACATATATATCTCAAGGGTTTTGTTTTATTTTAGATGTAAACATTCGTAGGAAATTACTTTCACTTATTGTTCTTCTATTTTATTTTATTTAGAACCGATTTAAAACAAAACAAAGAAAAATATACATTACATGGCAATCTAAGATTTATTTGTAATACTATTTGGTATCTTACACTTTCTTATATACTTTTATGTTTTACAACTTTTTATATTTATTAAATTCTTGCATACCTTTTATGATCTTCTAGACTTTAAAACCTCTGCATATGTTCTTTCAAATTTTATTAACTTTCCTCTATCTCTATTCTCTTTGCCTAATACATATCTATCAATTTACCATTTACCTACTACTAAGTTATTGAAAGTGCTAATTGACTAAAGCCACAAGGCTGAGCTATCTTAGGGACTACAAGAATTACCCAAAGCAAAAAAAATCTTTGAAAACCAACACAAATTCAAGGTAAGATTATATAGATACACAATTTTATTGTTATATTAATATTTTTTTTTAGTTTTATATACATTCAAAATTTGTTCAATTATATTTGTAATCTCTTTAATTAAACTTTTCGTCAATTGTCAAAAAAATTTTGGTAAACGTCTTCACTCCGTTATTGGAGGTTTTACTAACACGTGACACTGGCAGGTTCCATGCGTAGGGTTCGGCGATTTTCGATATCACGTCTTTTTATGTAACATCCTTTTTAAAGAGTAGCGCCGATATATATCATATATATTATATTATAATTATATATATATTATATAAGCTAATATCATATAATATAAAAATATATATATATATATATATATATATATAGTATATATATATATACAGAGGTGGCATCGTTACTCAAAAAAAGTTAGTTCCGTTATCGTTACTCCATTACTCGGAAAAAGTAGTGCGTTATCAGTTATTCCGTTCTTAAAAAGGAAAATGTAACGAAGTTGCCGTTTACTTCGTTTACTTTTAGCTTTTCAATATGACATTTATTACGGTATCCTAAGCAATTTATTGGTCTGTGTATATTAAATTTTCAACATGTATCATTATTATTCAAAAACATACCCTCATGTAAGACCTAGGCGCACTCAGGACTTAGTTCCTTTGTGCTCCACCAAACGATTGTAATTGGTTAGCCACTTTCCTGCTATTCACAACTTTCCTACTACACTCTGACAATCAGTTCGTTCCCTTTTCACCAAACAATATATACTAAAATTTAAACCCATACACTTGTTCTAGCTGCTCACCATCTAACCAGGGTTGCGGAGTGAGGACTGTCCTCACTTAAAAACCATAACCTTACCTTATCTACGTTTACTCGAACATCTTCTTTCACACACCCTGCCAAATCTCTCTACCAATCTCTCAAACTCTCTCAGATTCTAAACACAAAAAGCCAAATCATCCGCATATAAATAGTAGAGCACCTTCCACTCTCTTCCATACTCCATCATTCAACCGAGATTGTGGAGTCGAGGAGTCGGGAGTCTGTAATTTTGAAGAGATGGAGTCGGAGCGGATCTAATTGAAAGGTGGAGTAGGAGAGAGGAGTCGAGTCGCAAAAATTTTGAAACGGACTCACAAACCTGATTCTAACATCATCCCCTGCCACCCCACTTATTCTTTCATAACCCCACCATATACAAATTGTAAAACCAAAGACAAGCACATCCCTGCCTCACTCCGCTAATTAATAATTAAAACAATCCACTTTCCAACCTCCATTTACTCTTACACACGCTTTATATCGTCAGTAGTAGACAGGGATTTCGGAGGGGCCGGTCCATATATTTAACCACCCTACCTTGACCTTTTTTTGACCTTTTTTGAGCCCAAATTTTTTACCTGCCTTGACCTTTTGACCTTCACTTCTTTGGGGCTTGACCTTTAGTTGGGCCCCAAAAATTTTTACCATGCCCTTGACCTTTTGTGCCTTTACCTTTTTGGCCCTTGACCTTTTTTTCCCAACCCTTGGTTTCTATGGGTCATTTTCTGAGCCCCACGTATTTTTTGGCAAGCCTAATTTTTTTGGCAACCCTAATTTTTTGCAAACCCTAATTTTTATGGCAACCCTAATTTTTGCAACCCTGCGAAGAAGGGTTGCGCCAAACGGTTCGTCAGCAACCGTTGTACGTGATTGCCCCTCTAATTTTACCCCCCTAAATTTTTCGACCATGGGGTCAATTTTTGCCACGGTAATTTTTTGATCTTCATTTAGGGTAGCCCTATTTTGATGTCTTAACCTTTTTTCCTTTCCCTTTAGCTCCCAAAGCTAGACAGATACCTGGGTCAATTTACCCACGGGAATTTTTTGTCCTCATGGGTCATTTTGACCATGTATTTATTTCCTTACCTTTAGGGGCTTAGCCCTTTTTTGACTGTCTTAACTTGTTGACCATGATATTTCGGCCTTGACCTTGCATATACCATGGGTCATTTTTGGCCCACGCTAATTTTTTACCACTCGTGGCCCACCCGTCTCAAATTTCGTTCCTAACTTGAACGTATGTATAGATCTATCCTACTTGAACACCTACACATACACACACACAACAACACACACACAGCACACACACACAGATTTACTTCACTCACACAAACAGATTTACTTACACACACACAAGATTTACTTTACACTTCACACACAGATTACGTTACACTGTATACACATTCACATATGACAGCTTATACACCCATTTCACTATGACACTACATTTTACACACATAGACACTTACATTTACATTATACACACGGTAACAAAACACTTACCAAACCCCTTTGGTCATTCCATGGCTCAATATTATGACTCGCATTATTGATGGACTCATCTTGATGACGTCTCTTTAGCGGTCATCATTTGATGTGCCTGAATATTGAGGCACAGCTTTGGTGGTCGCCAATACGCACCGTAAAGAGTATCTAGTGATGTTCTATTAGAGTTCTATGATCATTCTATGAGTGCCTGGTGATGCCAGGGAAGTGCCAATGTGCGATTGCAATGATGCAATGATGCCAAGGAGTGCCACATAGTGCCAAATGATGTCCAATAGTGCCAACTAGCCACTTATCAAGGTATGAGGAATACGAACTGTGGTATATTACAAAGTTGCTTAGAATGCTTCCTACTTATGAGTTAGTATTTTTCTAAAACTTATATGCATGACAAAAATATATCTAAAGAGTTACACATTGGGGCAGTGACCGCAAACGGTTCAGAGTCCGCGTCCGCAGTTCATGACCCCCACCGCGAAACCGCCGCGTGCGCCCGCAGGCCAATATTCCCGCGCGAACGAAGCGCAGGCGCAATATTTCCCCGTAACCGCCGCCGCGTGCGTCCGCAGGACCAATATTACCGCGCGAACGAAAAATATGAATATCAATGTAAACTATTCAAAGAATTTCTTTTCAATATACTATGAGTTATTCATTTTTTACTTTAACAACGTGTACGACAATTTTAAAACAATACTTTACATTTACCTTAAGCATGTAAATCAGTAAATCAAATAGAGGTGTTACAACCTGACACCTAGGGGATTAGTATGCTTTTGTTTTACTGCTTTACTGCCTTTACTGTCAATAAAACTGCTTTACTGTCTTACTGCTTTAACTCATGTTTTACTTGCTTTAACTCACATGTTTTACTGCTTTACTCATATATTTATTAACATTATCATACCTTAAAGCAGTAAGCAGTAAATCAAGAGAGTGTACGCTAAGGATCTAGTATTGCTTTTGTTTTACTGCTTTAGCTCTTGTTTTACTGCTTTACTGCCCTTTAAACCTTTCTGCTTTAACTGCTTTAACTTTCTGCTTTACTGCCTTTAAACTCACTGCTTTTTGACTGTTTTAACTCATATTTTATGTAACATTTATTGTTTGTATTGT
>JABUQX010119048.1:0-31558 GCA_015478945.1 Trachelipus rathkii | reverse complement strand
ATATATCTCTATATATATATATATATAAGCTCTGGGCTCTTAACCTTCTTTCCCCAAGCTGGGGTAAAGATTTGAAGTCTACATACACTGGAAACGGTGGAAATATAAATAGTAGTAGAAAGAATATGAGAGGTCGAAAAGAAAGCCCAGCCTTACACCACTTGCCCATACCCTTAAGTAAGAAGAACTCGTCTCAGTGAAAAATCATCTAAGGCATCGCAAGACTGCGACGGATCCTCAACATCTCGTCAATGTATGGTTCATCCCATGACCCAGGAGGGATGCAGTAAGCACCCCCTCACAAAAGCCCCCGCCATTCACTCCATTATACTCTTTTCAGCATTGCCCATAGCATTACTCTCCTCCAGAATTCCTTTGCTATTTCAATTCACCCATGAGTTGGCAAAGCCAGGGGGTGTTACCTCCTGACCACGATAAGCCTGAAGGAAGTCCGCCACTTTCCTCTGAAAGGATACTTGCTTTCCCAAGAGGAACAAGGCATGTCTTGGGAGGGCAGGCAGGCAACCTTTCAGAGGAAAGTGGCGGACTTCCTTTTAGCTCATCGTGGTAAGGATGAAACGACCCTCGTTAACTCAGACAGTCAAACCCACTTAGGACATTATGTGTGGCAGTTTAATGCATTAGACTTATGTCATACAATGTGTAGTCCCGGTTAAAAATTACCCAAGTGTGAGTGGGGAGGTCGATGTCACATCAAAGACATGCCTTATCCTTCTTGGGAAGGCAGGTAACCTATCAGAGGAAAGTGGCAGACTTCCATTAGCTCATCGTGGTCTGGAGGTAACATTCCTGGTATACCAACTCAAGGTTAAGGGTTCAAACCCACTTATAGAGACATTAGATGTGTGCAAATAATGATGGGGTTTAATGCATTAGAATATATATATATATATATATATATATATATATATATATATATATATATATATATATATATATATATATGCTGCTGCTATACTATATATATATATATATATATATATATATATATATATTATATATATTATATATAACATATATATATATATATATATATATATATATATATATATATATATATATATACATATATAATTTATTTATATATAGAAATTTTTATCTGTATACCATATATATATATATATATATATATATATATATATATATATAGATATATATATATATATATTGCTATATATATATATATATATATATATATATATATATATATATATATATATATATAACACTGAATTTCTATATTCCCTTACTATATATATATATATATATATATATATATATATATATATATATATATATATATATATATAACCACGCACACGCCTTATACTGCTGCTGCTGCCTACCCTGGCCAGGGATGTACCGACCACCAGAAAAGAGCCGATACTGATGCTTTCTATGATACTCTATTTTTGAGGTGCCGATACGTGCTGGCGGTATACTCAGTGCATTGTGGTCAGTTGTTGTTTTGCTAGGCAACAGGGATTTCATTCCCTGCACAGCCCAATACTTGGAAATCATTTAGAAATTTCCATATTTAGAAGTTTGTTGCCCCAGAGTATTTATTTATAAATTAAAATAGTATCATTAAGAAATTTATAAATGAAAAATATAATATAATTTTTATTTTTTTTTTATTGTTTTACATTCAAAAAATATTCCATTTCCATTTTCCAGTATGTAACAAAGCTTAGCTACTAGCTTTTATGTTTAACATGATTACAATTTACAAAGATTCTTTAACTAGCTATGATATAAAGAATAAAAATAATGAAGAGAGACCTCAATTAATCAACTGAAAAGCAAAATAAAAAAACGCTATTACTCAAACACGAATTAATATAATATACTCCTTTAAGATAGATATATAATATCATTCAATACTCAATTCAAAAATTCACAAATTGTGAGGCAAAAGCATTAAGCTTTCACTAGTATCTGGCGAGAGCCTGTTCTTCTTTTTGAGGTGTTTACATTCCCACCACACACACTAAAAATAAGCAACTCTAGGAGCTGATGATGAAGGAGGGGCTGTAATTATTTGCTTGCAGCACTAGTAATAATGGAGAACACTTGGCCCCAGTATTTTCATGCCACCATGTAGGCAGCATCTCCATGTTTCATGTAGGGCATAATACTCCTCTTTCACAGATATAGCAAATTTAAATTTTCTTGAAGCCATGACTGCCTCTACAATTTTTCATTAGGGGTTGGTGTGATTCTTTGAAGGTGAATGAGATGTCAATGCAATTTCGGCCATGTATCAAAGTCTAACATATCCCAATCCCTTCATCTTCAGTAGGTTTATTTGCTGAAAAGCCACCATCGTCACTATCGGTGCTGTTGCCAGGGGCTGATAAGGCGGCTTACACTTCTGTGAATCTTTTTTTTTCTGATCAAAAAACAGAAGCACCACCCTCGATTATGCTATTTAAATGCATTCTAGAAGTTGTTCACCGTCGGAGATGCCATTATTGTGTGGTTTCAGTTAAACAATAATTCCTTATTAGAATCTTTTATTTATTTATTTTCTTTTTACAGCTGTCTACGCCGCTGCTGCACGAGGCCGGAGACTTATTCAAGGAGCAGGATGTTGTTGAGGCATATCAAAAAAAGAATTATTAAATCTAACGCAAATTACGCAGATGAGCATAGACGCAGGCTCAAGTGAGGAGATTAGAATTGGTGGAAGCACAAGAAGAAGGTGGAAGAGGAATTCCTGGGGGTGACCAGCTTAGGAAGAGAAGAGCACCTGGCGGAGCTAGTTTAGGGTCCGCTAATATCAGCTTACGAAACTCAGCGGCGCGACACGCAACCCTTGTGCTACAGGGGCTGGCGTGCCATAAGGAGTGGAGTGGGGGTACGCGAGTGAGAGGAAGTTCCCTGTCAACGCACATGCAGCTACATTCCTATAGAAAAGATAAAGCTCATCGCGCCGCAAAGATAGAGGGTCAAGTAAACTAGAAAGAAAAGTACAGGACAGTTTAAAAGCATTTTGGCTTTGACTAGGGCTTCATCAAAAGCGGATGAAATCAGTAATCCCCAGGGATCATGGAAACAGTATTCAGGGCGGATATGAGACCCTTGTATGAGTAACTGAGAAGAGGAAAAAAAAGTCTCGCACTCAAAACAGAACTCCCAGTTTCTTTGATGCCTACTTCGCCTTATTGTGATGTGAGGTTCCAAGATCTTTTTGTTTATGTTAAGGCCAAGAATGTTTTATATTGTCCATAGCAAAGGAGGGGGAGGAGCAAATCGAGAAAGAGATAGGAAAGTTAGAAGGTGTTTTGGAGAAGGAATTTTGTAGAAGTTGGGTTTTAAAGAATTGAATTTTGGGTTAGGGGCGACCATCCGGAAATTCTACCCAGATCAGCGAGAATAGAATCAGGAAAGATTAAGAAGAGGCAATTCTAGAAGTAAAATGAGAACTGGGAGTGAAATGAGTTGAGGAATGAAGGGAATTAAATTAAATACCGGCATATGAAGTGGATAGAGTTAGATATTGCAGGTGAGAAGATCGTTGGCTAAGCAGGAATAAAGTAGGAGAAAAGACAGAGCCTGAGGAACATCACTATTGACAGAAAAGAAAGGTTGCTCCATCAACAACAGCCGAATAGTGAGCGATTTGAAAGAAAGCTAGACATAAGTAAGCAAAAAGAAGGAGGAAATCCAAGGGGAACTTTGAGAGCAGTGACGCGTGCCCATACCGGTCAAATGCTTTTGGATGTGTCAAGCTCCGCCGCAAGTCTCCCCCGTAGTTCCTGAGAGGAAAGCCATAGTGTTACGTAAGAGCCATATCACCAGTGAACCTGCTCAAGCGCATTAAGCCGTACTGACGATCCGGAAAGAAGGGAATGAGATTCCAGACGATTTAAAGAATTAGAGAGTTGAGAAAGTTTTCAAAGATCTTAGATAAAAAACAAGTTAGAGCTATAGGGCGTTAGTTAGAACAGAGCGGCTTCTCTTTTTCGGAATAGGTTGGACATGCACGCACCACTTACTGAGGGAAAAGTGCTAGTATAAAGAGACAGAGAATATAGTTGAACGAGGGGCGGGGGTCAGCAGGTACACTCCCCGCAAACTCAGAGAATGCCATCCCGGGCCACCTAACATTTCATAGTTTCAGGAGCCCACATGCATCTTGGTCGAATGTGTAATCACAGGTAAGAAGACACTTACGGCCTGCTAGAGAGGAAGAGGAATGCAGGGAATGACAAGAATCGTCAAGGGTTGGAGTTAAGAAGAGGAAGGCAAGGCCCAAAAGAGAGATTGGCCTTTTCAGTTAGAGAATTAGCAACACAATCAATTGAGGCAAAAGGATGAGAAAGGATGATTTACAGAAGTTTTTGGCAGAGGCCAGAAAGTTTTGTGAGTAAGGAGGAGAACCAAGGAGGTCAACGCACTTTCGTTTAATGAAGGTCCGCGTCGAAGAGTACCCCTGCAGCTATTTCTAGCTAAATGAAAATTAACAAGAGTGATAGGAGAATGAGTTTTTCCACACCCGATAACCATTGTCTCTAGCCTGAATGGCCAGAGAGCAAAGCACGATCGAACCACGGTTTATGAGGAGAAAAAGAGTTTAGTCGAAGAGGAATGAACCTGCTCATCCGTAACGATTACTGCTCCCACTTTATCGGCGAAGCGAAACTGGGGAGTCAAAGCAGTCACTCAGGTATGGACAGTTGGCCGCTAGGAAGCAGCACTGTGCCCCCAATCGAGCCCGATCAAGGGTGCCAGAGAAAAACCGCATAGGGCTGGATTGGAGCAGTTGGAGAGAAAGTATTAAAATTAAGAGATATATGGTTGTGGTTAGTCAAATTTGATAGGAGCGAGGTGGTGTATTTATAGAGAAGGACTAATTGGTACGAAACATGGGATTAGAGTAATGTTCAAGAATTGGTTGGGACGATGCGGAATGTGTGTAGGTTCTTTAATTGGTTGCTCCAGATCGTTGGGAATACTGAATGATTCGGCTTCCTCCACCTAAATCAGTATGAGAGGACACCAACCATTCAGTGTTATGTTTGAAATCCCCTAAATAGAGACCTCAGTATTTGGATGAAAGATGCATAACAGTTTAGAAGTAGTAAGGTAATCAAAAAAGGCATCATGAAAATTTGTTCTGTTAGGAGAACATTAGCAGAGGCACAAGATTGTGTATGTAGCAAAAGAAGGGAGAAAAGATTTAAGCACAGAATACGAAGTTAGAGATTAGAGATTACCGAGACGTGTTATGGGAGTGCCCCCATGTTTACATATGGGCCGAGTATAAAGTAAGTTATAGTTGGATATATAAACGAGTTAGAGGATGGATTCTTGGCTTAGCATCTGGGTCTCGAACTTGGGAGCAAAGAGTGGGTTAGAGTTACAGGGTATCCCACGGATGCAGAGTTTAGAGTGCAAGTCACTGATGTTGGTAAAGTCAATGAAGCCCCGCGCCTGTGCAAAATCTGCATCATACGAGAACACACGATCATAAAGGCAAAACAAAAAAACAAGGAGAAATGAGGCTTATTCGTGCCTTCAAAACCTAAATTTAAAACCTGAAATTTAAAACCGCTAAAAACCCTATTTACAGTAAATATCTAAAATATGAGTAATCCAGAAAGTTTAAGAAAACACTCCCTTTTTCACTACACCACGAAATTGCGTAAAAAAGAAAAAAATATATTATTGATCAACTAAAAAAGTGGAAGGTAAAAAATCTGTATAAATTATAATACAATGGCTATCCAAATAAGTAAATGTTACGCTAAAGCCAAAAGTTGGAGAAGCGCTAAAAATCTAACTAAACAAGTTAAAAAAGAGAAGTCGAGAAAAAAAACCTAAGTACTACCCATATATATATCAGAAACTAGATTTATTATTGAATCTAAACTTCCCTTTTAATCAGGTATCCTCGCGGCCAGGGAGTAATGTAATGGCAAATACCGATGCAAGAAATTGAAATTGCCGATACCGATACTATCGGACATCCCTAACTCTTTACTATATATATATATATATATATATATATATATATA
Source organism: Trachelipus rathkii (assembly GCA_015478945.1). Lineage (NCBI taxonomy): Eukaryota > Metazoa > Arthropoda > Malacostraca > Isopoda > Trachelipodidae > Trachelipus > Trachelipus rathkii. Next base: position 25,514 of record JABUQX010119048.1, on the reverse strand, counting down.
TATATATATATATATATATATATATATATATATATATATATATATATATATATATATATATATATATATATATATATATATTTATATATATATATATATTCAATAATTTGTTTCAATGTAAAGATTTGATCCACACATCCTCTACCACTCCTAAACGCACCTTGTTCTTCACTAATCAGTCCTTAAGTCACTCGACGCTCTATTTCCACCAAACTACCAGCATATATCTTCCCTACAACACACACTATAAACTAATTCCCCTATAATTCCTAGTGTTATACCCGTACTATTACTGCTCTCCTCCAATCCCTCGGAACTATACCCTCCATAAACGCTTTGTTGCATAACTTCCAAATTCAATCAATTACCATTTCGCCTCCGTTCTTGATCATTTCACTAGTAATTTCATCTATACCTGCAGATTTACCATTCTTCAACTTTCTCACTCTACCCATTGCCTCCTCCTTACTAATGGCCTCATCCCCAAAATACCTATTCCTTCAGCACCATCAAACCCACTCACATTCATTATCACCTCTTCATTACTGCCAATGTTATACAGATTTTCGAAGTGTTCCTTCCACACTCCCCTCACATCCATTTCATCAGTTACGAAAGCACCATCCCTATTCATTATTCTAAGCAGGTTCCCATTATTCTTATTCTTAATTAACCTTGCGCGCTTCCTTCCAGAAAAGCTTCCTATTCCCTTTTAAGTTCCCATTCATCCTCCTTCCAAACTGTTCATTTACCTCTTTTTCCTCCTACGTATGCACCTTTTAGTATTTCTTTGTTCCTCCTTATATAATTCCATACATCTTTCTCTTGAAACTTTATCATTGGCTTTTAGTACATTCAACCACGATTCTTTTTTACTTTTAACCGCTTGCATCACCTCTTCATACCACCATTCACTTAAGAGTGAGAAGTTGAGTGAACAAGGTAATAAGAATAAGTATTTAAGAGTGCTCGCAAGGAAATCAGTTGAATGTGAGCAAGCTGAATTTGAGCAAATCTGAGGGCAAGTGATGAAAGCAGTTGTTAGCAGTGAAAAGAAAGTATCTGGATGTCCTAAAGTAGGAAGTAAGAATGTTAATTCTACCCATTTCCTTCCTTATGACCTTCCAAGCCCTCACTAACTTAATTTTAGATAAAATAACAATGATCCGATAATCCCATTCCAAACCCCTTCACTGATTTAACATCCAACACATACTTCAACATCATCATCATCAACACAAAATCAATCATACTTATCCCTTCGATACCTTCTCTACCTACACCAACTCTAGTATACTTATGAATACTCTTGTTTAAAGAAAGTATTACTTACACACATACCTCTCTCCTCACAGAAATCAATCACCTTCATACCATTCTCATTTTCTCCCGACATCCCAAAACCCACCTGTTATACCACCATCACTTTGATCACCTATCCAGCCATTTAGGTCACCCAGCTTTGATCAATCTGAGCTCTTACTCACCCCATCCAAAGCATCACTCAGATTATCCCAGAAAATCGCACTCGCCAACATTAATTAACCTCTCAGATGGACCATATGTCACAACCACACACATCTTGACCTTTTCAAACTTAAATTTAACCATTAGAATTCTAGTTCTCTCTCACACAACCACCACAAGTCAATCATCAGAATTGCAACTACTACTCTCCCCCTTTCATTCTTTTTCACACCAGCGCACACACATTTCACACCACACCACTCATTTCACCATTTCTTTCATGCTGTTTCAAGTCGCAGCTAGCGATCATTGCCCTTTCTAATATATCATCACCTTTCTCCTTAACATTTTATTCCTCTGACATTCCATGTACCCCATGTTCATACATTTTTATGAAAGATGAAGGTCGTTTACGATCAAACCTTCTCTGAGGGCGGCGCATTGCTTTATTCCTGGCTTAAGAAGATGATTTAGTGAGCCAACAACTTCACCGTCCATTAACCGCCTTCTACAACACGCAGGACATTCGATGTTGGAATATAAGGATATAAGGGATATATAGAGATATATAGGGATATAAGGAGTAAGGATGTCTGTAAGATGTCTAGAAGACTTTGGATATATAAGGTATTAAAAACATATGGCATATGTTGGATAAAAAGGTGAGTATTTCATAAAATGTTCTCTTTACTACCCTGAAAATATACCTATATATATATATATATATATATATATATATATATATATATAACATATATATATATATATATATATATATATATATATATATATCTATATACGTATATATATATATATATATATATAAAAGCTTACTTTAACGTGCTTTATCCCTATGCAGGGGGTAACACGGGGGACCGAAATCAAACTTTAAGACCGGCTATCCCAAACCAGCGCCACCAACGTGTTGGCAGTGGAGTTTTAATTCTTGCCCCAGATAAAACTCAACTGCTACTGCGAGGACACGACCCGCGTCCTCTTGGCCATGGCGGCGGCTCGGCACGCTACGCCACGAGGCGTTACATATACATATATATATATATATATATATATATATATATATCTCTCACTTATATATATATATATATATATATATATATATATATATATATATATATATATATATATATATATATATATATATATATATATATATATATATATATATATATATATATATATATATATATATATACTCCTTATATATATAATGTACCTGTGCTGTCAACTGTGTTAATATATAGTAGTGAGGCTATGGTCTGGTATAAGATCTAAAGTTCAATGTGTTCAGATGGACAATCTTAGGGGCGTGTTAGGTAGGTGTGAGGAAGAATTGATAAAATGAGGAAGGCTGAACGTATTAGAGAGTTGTAGGGTGTGAAGAAAGGGGTAAATGAGAGAATAAATGAAAGTACGTTTAGATGGTTTGGTCATGTGGAAAGGATGATGTGAACATGTGGTAGCAGGTATGATCGACCCGCTTGGGGAGATCGAGAAGAAAAAGAATTAAGGTTGAGTCAGTAAGAGAATGTCTGGAGAGAGAAATGTGGGAGTTTGCCAGAGGCGAGAAGAAGGTGAATAATAACGGGGGAAGTGAATGGCGGGGCTTTGTGAGTGGGTATGGGATGAACCATACACTGACGATATGCCATAGTGAGGGTCCATCGCGGTCCCTGACTGCGACGAGTTCACAATAATAGGTATGGTAAGGCTTTCGACTTGTGTCATGTTTTTCTACTACTATTCTTTTCCGGTGCATGTCACGCATCTTACCCCCAGTCTTGGGGTAAAAAAAGATTATTATTATATATATATATATATATATATATATATATATATATATATATATATATATATATATATATATATATATATATATATATATATATATATATATATATATATATAAAGAATAAATAATAATAATAATGAGTAAAATCCTGCAGGCACATATGAAGTACTGGTGAAATGATCGAGAACGAGAAAGATTGATAGTGATCGATGGTTGGAAGTTGTGTGTAATAAAGAATGAAGCGTTTATGGAGGGTATAGTTCCGAGAGTTTGGAGGAGGGCAGTAATAGTATCCTTATAAGAGGTGGGGAAGATAGGAGACATGTAGGAGTGGGGGTGGTTGTATTGAGTTTGTGAGGAGAAACTGTATATGATGGTATTTTAGTTGAAAGAAAGAGTTGCGTCAGTGAGTGACTGGAAGGGTGAGTGTGGTGAAGAACAAGGTCTGCGATTAGAATTGACCAGGATGTGGATCAAATCTTTACATTTGAAACAAATGATTGAGATAGGAAGAAAATAAGTGTATATAGGTTTTATGGATTTGCAACAGGCGTATGATAGGATGTATGAGAATATCTAAAGGCAAGTGTTCAGTATGCTCAGGTGTTGTTAAAGTAGGAAGCTTCACCTGGATCGAATCAAAGCTATGTATGACAGGCAGTGACGTGTGTCTAAATATTAATAGCTTGAGTGAGGCAGGGATGTGTTATGTCACTTTGGTTATTCAATTTGTATATGGATGAGATTATGAAGAATTAGAGATGAGGGTGGCAGGAAATGGTGTTAAGAATGATGGAGAATGGAGGTAAGTGGAGGGTGCCCTACTAATATATACCGGATGATTTGGTTTGTGTGTGCCCAGATCAGAGGGGTTTGAGAGGATTAGTGAGAAATTTGGTAGTGAGGAGGTTTGAAAGTAAGCGTGGGCATAAGAGTAAAGGAGTTATGGATTTGTGGAGTGGGAGATCCCTCGGTGTGGGGGAGTTATGTTAGATGGTGGTGAGGCAGCTGGAACAAGTGTCGGGGTTTAAATATTTTAGGGTATGTGTGTTGGATGAGAAGGGAACGGATAATTGGAGTGTGAAGAGTAGGAAAGTTGCTTGGAATGATAGCAGGAGAGGTGGCTGGTGCAATTAAATAGTTGGTGAATGTAAAAAGGACTAAGTCTGGGTATTACTAGGAACTCTTGCATGGCAGGTATTGTTACCTGTTGGCCCACATATAATGTGAGACTATGGTCTGGAATAAGAAGTATAGATCTAAAGCTAATGTGTTTTCCCAGTGGACAATCTTAGGGAGCCTGCCAGGCTGAAGGAGCCCAGTAAAATGAGGGAATGAGCGTGATTAGAGAGAGTTGTGTGGTGTGAAAGAAAGGGGTGAGAATAAATGAAAGTATGTTGAGATGGTTTGGTCATGAATGGATGAATGATAGTCGGTTGGTTAAGCGGATGTATAGTGGTGAGTAATGTTGGGAACCGACCGGCTGGGGGACCGAAGAAAAAGTGGATTGAGTCAGTAGTAAAGGGAATGTTTTGCTGGAGGAGAAATGAGTTTGGCAGAGGCGGGAAGAGGTGCATGATAAGGAGAGAATGGCAGGTTGTGGCCAGGGGATGAACCCTACGCTTGACGATTTACCATAGTGAGGATCCATCGCGGTCCTGAAGCTCTAGGGGTGGATTTTCTGATTGCGACGAGTTCTTACTGATTAATGGTACAGAGGGGGCAGCTGGGCTTTCTTCTCGACTTTTGTCATATTCTTATACTGCTTTTCATGCTTGTCACCCACCTTACTCCCAGTCTTGGGAATAAAGTATATGAAAAGAAAAGAATATATATATATATATATATACATATATATATATATATATATATATATATATATATACTTATATATACATATATATATAACATATATATATATGCTATATATATATATATATATATATCTTTACACCTGCCCATATCTTTATATATATAACATCAAAGATGAAGAGGTGAGTGAATGTATGTTTGTTTCATGGTGAAAGAAGAAATAAGTAGGTATGTACCGATAGTATCGGTATCGGCCATGATTTTTATTGGTATCATGGCGAATACTTTTTGGTGAAAAATTATGAGAAACTTTTCGATTCAATAATAAATCTAGTTTGATATATATATAATAATACTAAGTTGCTGTTTCTTCCACTTCTTTTAAATTAGTGTTTCTCCAACTTGGGTTTTAGCATAACATTTACCTATTTGGATAGACATTATTATATTTATACGAATTGCTTCTACTTGAGTTGATCAGTATTTTCCCCTTTTTTGCACGCAAGTTCGTCAGTGTATGTGAGTGCGCAGGAGTGTTTTTAAACTTTCTGGATTATTCATATTTTAGATATTTACTGTAAATAGGGTTTTGGAATTTAGGGTTTAGCGTACGAATAATTTTTCCTCATTTCTCCTTTTGGTTTTTGTCTGTTGTTTGTTTCTGTGTTTGTTTTTCTTATTTTTTGCTATGATTGTGTGTGCAAATATGATAGCAGATTTACCTCTTTACCAGCATCAATATGGCTTACACTAACGCTATCCGTGGGAACTCTACACCCTCTCTGTAACTTTCTAACCTAATTTTGCTCTTGTCCTGAACTCAGATGGCTAAGAATTCATACTCTAACTAGTTTAATTTATCGCAACTATACCCCTTATTTTTATAATTTTCCATCTGAAGGGATGGAGTATATGAACATAAACACTTTCGTATAACTGCGTCTCGAGAATCTCAATCCTACTAACCCGATGTTGTTGCCAAAAATCTTTGCTGTTTCTACCGATATTTGCTTCCTTTACTGTTCTCCTAACAGAACAATTTTCATGCCTTTTGATTACCTTACTACTCTGAAACTGTTATATCTCATTCAAATACTGAGGTCCTTTATTTAGGGGATTTCAATGTACACAACACTGAATGGATGGGTTCCTCTCATACTGATTTAGGTGGGGAGGAAGAAGAATAATTCAGTATTCTCAATGATCTGGAGCAACTAATTAAAGAACCTAACCACACATTCCGGATCGTCCCAACCAATTCTTGAACACACTTGACCTATGTTTTTCACCACTAGTCCTTCTCTCTATAAATACACACCACCTTCGCTCTATTGGTAAATCTGACCACAACCTTATATCTATGAATTTTAATACTTTCTCTCCAACAGCTCCATCCTGCCCTATGCGGTTTTTCTGGCACTTTGGAGGGTATTGAGTTGACTTCTACCAACTATAGTTGTTTGACTGTCTGCCAAGCTTCTGCAGATAAAGTGGGAGCCGTAATCGTTGATGGAATGAGCAGGTTCATTCCTTCTTCGACTAAATCTTTTTCTCATCAAAATCCATAGTTCAATCGGGCTTTTTCTTGATCAGACTAGAGACAGTGCGTATCGGGTGTAGAAAAATTCTCATTCTCCTATCACTCTTGCTAATTTTCATTCAGCTAGAAATCGTTGCAGGGAGTATTCTTCGACGAGCAACGGACTTTCATTAAACGAGTCGCTGGGTACTGGTTCTCCTACTGACTTTCTGGCCTCTTAAAACATCTCGGAGACAACTTCTGTAATCATTCTCTCTTTCCCTCCTTTTGCAGCTGCTCTGATGGTTCTGTTGCTAATCACTCCAACTGAAAGGCCAATCTCTTTGGCCTATTTTCCTCTAAATCAACCCTGGACGATTCTGTCATTCCTCTTCCTCCTCCCTTTCCTCTCAGGTGTTCAATGCCTTTACCTGTGATTACATTTGATCGGATGCATGGGCTCCTGAAATCTATGAACGTTAGGAAGGCGGGTGGCCCGGATGGTATTCCTCCCCAGAGTGTGCTTCCGTGCTAACCCCGCCCCTCATTCAATTATATTCTCTATGCCTCAATACTGGCACCCCCAGTGTTGGAAGCGCGCATAAGTCCAACCTATTCCGAAAAAGGAAGCCGCTCTGATCTTCTAACTATCGCCCTATAGCTCTAACTTGTATTCTATCTAAGATCTTTGAAACCCTTCTCAACTCTCACTTCTTATATCTAGAATCTCATTTCCTTCTTTCCGATCGCCAGTACGGCTTTCGGCGCTAGAGATCTTCTGGCGATATACTTTCCTATTTAACAGATTTATGGTTACCCACCCTTAGGAACTACGGGGAGACTTGCGTGGGCTGTCGCTTGACAATCAACATTTGACTGACCGAGGTGTGGCACGCGTCGCATATCAGCTCCCCTCCTTTGGATTTCCTTCTTCTCTTTGCTTACTTATGTCTAGCTTTCAATCAAATCGCTCAATATCGGCTGTTGTTGATGGGGCGACTTCTTTCTCTGTCAATAGTGAGGTGTTCCTCAAATTATCTCCCACTTTATTCCTGCTTTTCATTAATGATGTCTTCTCACCTGCACCTCTAACTCTATCCACTCATATGCCAATGACTCGACCCTTCATTCTTCAATCATTTCAATTCTGATCCCTCTTTTACTTCTAGAATTTGCCTCTCGTCTTTTTCCGATTCTATTCTAGCTGATCTGGATAGAACTTTTTCCAGGTGGGGTCGTCTCAACCCTTCTGAAATTTAACTCTTTAAAAACCCAACTTCTCCCAAATCTTCCTCTCTAAGACACCTAACTTTCCTATCTCTTTCGACGGTTCTGTCGTCTCTCCTGTTAACAATTTAAACATCCTTGGAGCAGTTGCTAGGGTGGCATCAAAGAAACTGGGAGTTCTGTTTAGACTGCGACTTTTTTTTTCTTCTCAGTTACTCCAGCTATACAAGGGGTCTCATCCGCCCTTGTATGCTTTCATATCTGGGGAGGCTCTGGTTTCACCCGGCTTTTGGATAAGGTAGAGTCAAAGGCAAAAGGCTTATAAACTGTCCTGTACATTTCTAGTTCACTTGACCCTCTATCTTTGCTGCGTGATGTTGGTGCTTCTCTATAGGTACCGTAGCGGCAAGGTGCTCGAGGAACCTTCCACTCGCGGCACCGCTACTTTGACGCCCTCATGTTTCGAGGGTGCTGTGTTGCCGCGAGTTTTTGTGTTCGTGTGCTCCAGACTGGCGTTTGCTGCAGGTGCTTCCCTTCTTCCTGCCACCTCTGTTCTGTGGACTTCTCTTCCATCTTCTGTGTTTCCTACCAATTTAATCTCCCTCACTTTAAAGCCTGCGTCTATGCTCATCTGTTGCGTTAGATGAATTTTGAGGCGTTCAACACTTGCATGCGAATTGTGTTAATTTTCTGCACGTGAGCAGCGGTGACAGCTGTAAAAAAAATAAATAATAAATGGTTCTAAGGAATTTATTACGCTAGTTGAAACCCCACAAAAATGGCACATCTTCGACGGTGAACCACTTCTAGAATGGATTTAAATAGCATAGTTGGATTTCAGACAAAAAAAAAAAAAAAAAAAAGATTCACAGGAGTGGGAAATACGCCTTATCAGCAACCCACAACGCTACTGATAGTGACGATGGTGTTTGGCTTTCAATAAATAAACTATTGAAGATGATGGTTGGATAGTATACTTTGATAAGTTCATGGCCGAAATTGCATTGACATCTCATTCACCTTCAAAGGAATCACACCAAGGAACCCCCATCGAAAAAAATGAAGAGACAGTCATCAAGAGAGCAAAGATAATTCGTAAAAACTGTGCAAGGAAGGAGATGAGGCTCTTTAAAAAGAACATGGAAGTGCTGCCTACAGAAAGAATCGCGCTGTGGTGGCATGAAAATGGAACAAGGTTTTCCATTATCAGTGAATTGCGAAAGCAAGTAATTATCAGCCCTCTCCACTCGCATCAGTCGAGAGCAGTATTTTAGTGTACGTGGGAATGTAAACAGGCTCTCGCCAGTCACTAGTGAAAGCTTAATGTTTTTGCATCACAATTTGAGAATTTTTGAATTTGAGTATGAATGATATCTATCTTTATCTTAAAGGAGTATATATTATTATGTCATGTTTGAGTAATAGCGGTTTTTTATTTTGTCTTTTCAGCTGATTAATTGAAGTCTCATCTTTCATTATTTTTATTCTTCATATTATAGCTAGTTAAAGAATCTTCTTGTAAATTGTAATCATGTTAAAACATAAAAGATAGTAGTTAAACTTTGTTAATACTTACTGGAAAATGGAAATGGAATATTTTTTGAATAAACACAAACAAAAAAGTTATTAATATTATATTTGCATTTATTATTCCTTAAAGATACCATTTTAGTTTATAAAATAAATATACTTGGGCACACCAAATATGAAATAAATGACTAAGTATTGGTTGTACTGGGAATGCAATCCTGAGTTGCCTAGCAGTACACAAATGTTCTATCTTATTACTGTGTATTTATTATATTAATTAAAGTATCGGTATCGGCACCTAAAAAAATAATGTATCGGTATCGGCCTCTTTTCTGGTATCGGTACATCCCTAGAAATAAGTATTTTGAGGATGAGGTAATAGGTAAGGTGAAAAAGTTGAAGAATGGCAAATCTGCAGGCTTAAATAGAATTACTGGTGAAATGATCAAGAATGGAGGCGAGATGGTGATTGATTGGACATGGAAGTTGTGTAACAAAGCGTTTATGGAAGGGTATAGTTTCGAGAGATTGGAGGAGAACAGTAATAGTATCCTTATATAAGGGTAAGGGGGATAAGAGGAACTGTAGGAACCATAGGGGAATTAGTTTATTGAATGTTGTAGGGAAGATATATGCTAGTATTTTGGTTTAATGAGTACGTCGAGTAACAGACTGATTGGTGAAGAACAAGGTGCATTTAGAAGTGGTAGAGGATGTGGATCAAATTTTTACATTGAAACCAATGAGTGCGAAAATGAGAGAAGAATAAATTGAATTATGGTTTTATGAATTTGCAACAGGCGTATGACCAGGATTAATAAACTCCAGCCGGCAAGTGTTAGTGATGCATGGTGTTGTTGGTAGGCTTCTGAATGGAATCAAAAGTATGTATTACAATAGTGAAGTGCGTGTAAGAATAAATGGAGTAGAAAATGATTGGTTTAATATTAATAGGTGTGAGGCAGGGATGTGTTATGTTTCCTTGGTTATTTAATTTGTATATGGATGGAGTTATGAAAGAATTAAAGGTGGGGGTGGCAGGGGAAGGTGCTAGACTGATAGAGAATGGAGGAGAGTGGAGAGTGCCCTACCTATCATTTGTGGATGATTTGATTTTGTGTTGTGAATCGACGAGTTTGAGAGAGAGTTGGTGAGGGAGTTTGTAAATGTAAAAGAAGCAAAGGTTATACATTTGTAGTGAGGGGAGGGGCCACTTGGTGTGAAGTCATGTTAGATGTGGTAGCGATTGGAACAAGTATCCAGTTTATATTTAGGATATATTTTATATGAAAAGGAAATGGATGATGCAGAATGCTGTAGGAAAGTTGCGAATGGTAGGAAGGTGGCTGGTGCAGTTAAATCCTTGTTGGATATGAAGGGATTAAGTCTTGAGTGCACTTTTGCTAGAGGGCATGTTGTTACCTGTGTTAATGTTTAGCAACGAAACTATGGTCTGAAATAAGAGGGAGTATAGATCTAGTACAAAGGAGGAGTGTTCAGATGGACATGAGCCTAGAAGAGCGTGTTAGGTGTGAGAAGAATTAATAAAATGCGGAATGAACGCGTTAGGGAGTCGTGTGGTGTGGAAAGGATGGATGATAGTTCGTTGGGTAAGCGTATGTTTAATGGTGAGTGTGCTGGAAATCGACCGGCTGGGAGACTGAAGAAAAAGTGGATGAGTCAGTAAAGGAATACCTGGAAGGAGAGAATTCAAAGTTGAGGCGAGAAAGAAAAGTACATAGGAGGTGAATGGCGGGGTTTTGTGAGGGAGGATGGTTGTGGGCTTTGCCCAGGGGATGAACACCACATTGACGAGATACAACAGTGCGAGTCCGTCGCAGTCTCGTGAAGGCTCAGGGTGGATTTTTCTGGTTGTGACTATTTCTCAGTGGGGGTATAAATGGGACGGTAAAAGGGGGGGGGGGCTTTCTGTTCAACTACTTTTCTGTTCCGATGTATGCTATGCATCTTACCCCCAATCTAGGGATAGGAAATAATAATAATAATAATAATAATAAAATAAATAATAAGTTTAATTGTTTAACACCCATTAATTCATATTTTCATACATTGATTCTTACACGTCTTTATTTACAGAGAACCATGTAAACTGGTTAATCAGTGGAAAATTGGGATATATTTTTACGAAACTTTTACACAAATTATTTACAACTACTACAATAGTGGATATCAAGGCATCCCAAATATCAATCTAAATTCGTCTCACAGCAAAAATTTCAGATACTAATAACCCATAGTATCGGATGCATCCCTAAAAATTAGAGCAGCTTCATTATGGGGTATAATTTTCTAAAATTTTTATCAAACTATTATAGTTAAATTATTTCTATGATAGCTTTGATCAGAGTATGAGCACAACAACTCGTGCAACACGCATGCAACATACAAAGTGTTAATTCAAAGAAATGTCCCTTAAGAATGAAGAAATTAAAACTAAACTTTTTATAAAGCCATAATGAGAAAAGACTACTTGAAAAAACACAATTGCAGGTCAACTTATTAACATTTATAATTTCATATTATTTTAAAGCAACTACAAAACAAAAATGACTAGCTTTAAGTGATTATCTTAATCATGCGAAAGGAAAAATGAATGATGAGAAGAGTTAGCATTTTAAAGAACTAGAGGTTTTATATTCCTCCTGAAACAAACACCAATGATGAGAATTTTAATTTCTCGCTTACTTTAATTTAAGCGAGACAAGAATCTTCTCTCATTTTTACTTACCATCAACTTTGAAGACATGATCATTTTTTTAATAACTTTTTACCAAATGGCTATGAAAAAAAAAGCAAAGAAAAAAAATTACCAAATACAACTAAAACAGGTTCTTAATCTTAAAACTTATATCAAATTCAGGAAAATAAGAGAAGACTCTTGTAATTCCAACCTTGAAATATGTGCAACCATCCAAGACTTACGGTAACTTTCTTTGAAAGTCAATATGCAAGTGTGATGCACTCTACATAAAACTATTACTCAAATATACACGTCTGATTAAATCTGAGAAAAATAAACTCAAAATACACGACTTTCTAAAGTCTAAACAATATTTTATCAGATGACCATATGTCAGTGGATGATTAAAGTGGTTCGAGTATATGAGAAAAATAAATCATCCGCAATGTATTTGTCAAGTTGTCGAGTTCTCTCTCTAAGAATAATATATATATAACTGAGAGCGTGAACGTTATGTTATAAGTAGATAAGAAAGAGTCTTTACAAAGATCTACATTTTGAAAATGGACTAACGATGATTTATTTATAATTATAGAGATATGAGGATGTTTGAAATAGCAGAATTAGACTATGGAAATAATAGTAATGATGAGTAGAGATGAGATGAAAATGTATAATGAGTATAATACGGAATAGACTTCATGAGATGGGATTCTTGAAGTGTCTCTATATATATTATATTGCAAGTATTAAAATTGGTCACACCAATTTATAAAATGAAAATAATAAAATATGAAGAGATTAAACCGTAAATATGCTATAAAATAGTAGATTGAATAATCATTTACTGTTCATTTAAAGTTAATATTAATGAGATTAATGAGGAGATTACTACCATCCCGAGATTTATGGTAACTAATACGGAATAGACTTCATGAGATGGTATTAATATTTAACAAAAATACTATTCTCATATCTACTCTAAAATCAAAAACTTTTATAAATCTATCTAACTACTTCTCTCTCTCTCTCATATTTAACATTCATATTCATATTCACTAATCACATTATAATATCTTAACCTCTTATACTTCACTCTATATCTATCATTAATCATCTATTATATATTCATATCTCATTTATCTTTTTATGTTAAGTATATATCTCTTCATCATCTACTATAATATACTTATAATATAATATACTATATAATTTAATATTTATTACTTTACTATATTATTACTATTTTAAATATATAAACATCTACTATACTCTCTCTGAGGAGTGAAAACCAATATATCCATACACTTACATGCTACCTATTACTGTACTTCCTTCATTTCATCTACATATAAACAAATACAATATGAGGGCTGGGGGCTGGCTATTATCTATTATATTCTAAGAGTCATTCTCTCGCGTGTATCACTACAAACAGCTGCAAGCAATAGAGCAAGCATGCATCAAGAAACATTCCCGTAAAAGAATGTCGATGTTCTCGAGAGTATCACCGCTTTTGCCTTCTCATAAATCAGAGCAATCTCACTCTATTCGTTGATATACACTGAAAACTATTAGACACTATACACATAACTAAGTAGGCTAATTCCTCACGATGAATTTATAATAATACATTGATCTACGTAAGACAAAAATACTCATCTAATGATGAGTATTGTTCATTTTGTGTTCTAGAAAATCTTTCCCATATATATTTTTTGAGAGAATATATATATTATTAATATTCTTCAACTATCTTCTAACTCTCCTTATATATAATTAATTAATATTAAATTAATATTATATATATATATATTATTATATATTATAATATATATATTTATAATATATATTATAATATTAATATATATATATAATATAATAATATATATATATTATATATATTATTAATTAATAATATATATTAATTATATATATAATATAAATATATTAATTAATTATTATTATAAATATATATATTAATATATAATTATTAATATTATAATTAATAATAAATATATTATAATTAATAATATATTATATAATTATAATATATATATTAATATTAATAATATATTAATAATATATTAATTAATTATATATATTAATATATATATTATATTTAAATTATATATATTAATATATATATATATATTATAATAATATATATAATATTATATAAATTTATTTGTTCAAAGGAATATATATTAAAACTCATTATCATAGAATACTTATGCTACTCAACTTTCAATATAATCAATAATATGTATGTAATAATTGAGCGAAACTGAAACACATATATCTCTAATATCAAAATTATTATAAACAACGTGATGAATGATGGCAGAAATAAAAATTAAGAGAGTATATATTTTATGAGATAATATAAAGTGAGAATATATGATATTTAATTCATAATTCTAAATATTATTATTGACCATATTATGATTGTAAATTTGGTTAAACCAGTTAATATAGATTTATTTTATATGTAATGATATAGACCAGAAAATATGCAAGCATATCCCAGCGAGTCGAAACTCGTCAGAGCAGCGGATAATTAAGGAGAATTCATCTACACACTCAATGGAGTATCACTATTTTTGAGAATTGACTACACAGAGAGTTAAGAGCATAAGACCAAATCATATAGTAAAACTTTGTATAGACTCACTAGAAAATCTTTCGAGTTAATTAGTGTTAATATAATAATATAGAGTATCCTACTCTAAATGATTATTGGTTTTGTTATATTAATATTTAAAGTATAATAAAAATAGGATTAATAATTTTATTATTATTGATATTATAGTATCATCATGAGATATAAGAGATATATCAATCACATTATTACTCTATTGACGATAGAAAGTTATATTATGAAACACTGATTTATATATTAAATAAAATAACAAAAATAAAATAAAGAGAGAAAAGAAGAAAAGAAAAAAAGAAAGAAGAAAAAAGAGAAGAGAGTAAAAAAAAATAAAGCGTTATATAGTACTCGAGAGTAAGTAGAGTAAATAATTATAAACATGTAGTTACGCAAAAATGAGAAAGATAGATAAGTATAAGAGAGAGATAGATATAGATAAGGAGAAATAGAACAAGAGAATAATGAGTGAGTAAATAGCCTATGATGAAGGAGTCCTTATTATGAGAGGAGTACTAAGTAGTTATATTATAAATTATGAGAAAGATGAATGAGTAGATTGATGTATGTATGAGCACGAGATTAAGTAATTGTACGACGACAGAGAGAAGAAAGTTATGAAGAATAATGTAAGAGAGCTAGAGAGGTAAGAGAGATGAGAGAGAGAGAATATATGATATAGAAGTAGTAGTAGAAGAAGAAGATGAATAAAGGTAGTATGAATATAAGAATTTAGTTATAATGACAGTTACAATAACGATAATTAAAATCATTTGTGAAAATAATTAAATATGATTTGATTACTATAATATATATAAAAAATAATATTATAAGGAATAAAGTATTTTTAATTTTATTTTAATTTATTAATATTTACATGAAATAATATCATATAAAGTAAGTTTTATTATAATTATAATACTAATATAATATATCAAATATATATATAATATTTAATTTTTAAAAAAGTTATTTTGAGTTAATATTATATATTTAATACTTTAATAATAATAAGTATATGTATATGTATATAATGTATTTATTTGATGTAAGACAAATTACTTATATATTAGTATCAATCCTTATTATACATCGTAAATTATCACAGTGAGTATATTATATATTATATATATATAATATATATATAATATATATAATATAATATATAATATATATATATAAATTAATAATTAAATATACTAATATTATATATATATAAATATATAGTATATATATATTAATATATAATATATATATGTAAGTATATATTAATATATAATAGGATATTACCCACTATATTCCAGGAGTAATGCTCCAAGAGATATATAGATCTACACACATATCGAGAAGAGGAGAGAGAGAGATCAGTTCCTTACACGCAATCAATAGTTATATATAGTTTTATTTAAAATTAGGAGTTACACACTACTGCAAATTTTGTAACTATATATTAGAGCATCCTAAATATTACTGATAATCTGACCTTAGCGACGCTTTAATTCCCAATTCTATAATTATTTAAGAGATTGAATATACTTACTATACAGAATTTTTATATTAGATACTATCATGAGCATTATCACATATTAAGACCTTATTTATATAATGAAAGTATAGAATATAGATTTCAAATTTAGATATACATGGATCATATGAGTGATATGGCGCACAATTAATAGGGAAACTTATAATTGTGAAAATTATATCACTTATTGAGGCGCACACATCTCTATATACTATAAGCTATAGCTTATTACACACCACTTATGCAAGGTTTCCTCACACCAATATATATATTATAGGGTCATAGAATTTGATGAGAGGTCTATCTTATTATAATCTGAGAGTAAATATTGCCTTTATGGAAGAAATCTCTCGCGAGAGTATAAATAGGAGGGACTTGAATGAGAGGAGCACTACCACATAAACTAAGAAATAATTAAATAATGGATGTAATAGTTCGAAAACGACAACTACCGCGCGTAAGTGGATAATTATTAGATATAGGTGAATTACACACCGTATAATTCTTTAATAATATTATTCTTATTCGAGAAGAATCTTTTTACTATTATATATAGCTCTAATTTTATGTTTGAATGATAACCTCATATAATTTTTATGTCAAAAACTCACAACGCATTTTACTTATTATATATTCAATTTTTTTGAGAGTGTGAGAGACTTATACGCTAAATATTAAAAAGATGTATATATGAAATTGAGATGAGTTCTATTACCGACTCTAATAAGAGAGATCACTGAGAGAGAAGAGAGAATGAGAAGAAGTCACACATAGTAATGTATATTTGAGATGAGATAGAGAAGAGGAGATGACACCTGAAGATAGAGTATGTGTATAAGAGAATGGTACACACGTAGCATGATAATGATGTTATATAAAGATAGAGATAGAGTAGTAAGGTAGAAGAGAGAAGAGTAAGAGGTAAGAGTAATAGGGAAGAGCAATGAGAGGAAGAGAAGAAGAGTAGAGGTGGACGATAGATGACTGAGAATTATATTTGTAGGAGAGTCAGTCCAGTGATATATATGATGATGTAGAGATGAGGAGAGACGCACACAAGAGACACACGGTATCCGGAAGGAATACGGGTACTGGCACGGAGCTCAGAAAGTAGATTGCGTATGTCTACAGGTCACACGAGCACCAGATTGAGGCAAGAGCAGTGGGGAGGGGCACCAGAGGTGACGGATATGCAGACGGAACGCTCAGCGGATTGGAGGAGAGAAAAGAGCCGAGAGGAGAAAATAGTGGAGAGATGTCAGTAACGAGTGCACAGCTAAACTAACGCTTTAAGTGCTTTCTGAGAGATTCGAAGACGAGGAGGAGAGGAGAGAGAGAGAGAGAGGAGAGAGAGAAGAGAGAGAGAGAGAGAGAGATCGCACAGGAAGTTAATCGCAGGTACAGAAGGCCATTTGTTGCTGCTGCTTTTAGCTAGGTACAAATTGGGGAATTATATTGAGGAGTAAGCACGCACTGAGTTTATATCAGAGCGCGAGTAACGAAAGTCTCTCTCATGTCTCTGTCTGTATGAGTGATTCTGTCGAGTACCATGAGATGTCACGATAACGGACGTTTTGCGAGTGCGAACCGATATTATGGTCGAGTAATTGTTAAAAAATATTGTAACACACAGAATATCGGAGTATTTTAGGAGTTCATTAAAGAGCCAAGAGACAGAGGGCCGCTCCTCGCGCCTCCTTTCCATTGGGTCTATTCTTTTCCAGCCCACCCCACTGAGTATCAGCACTATCTCACAATACTGCAGAGAATTGGTGAGAAGTTCATGGTCGGAACCCGATGATGAGGAGGTCAGTTATATGGTGTCGCCGCCCACAGTAATCCACAGGCCACCACGAATTTTTGAGGCTACCACTTCATTCCATCCCTCTGATCGCTACAAATTAGAGTGTCCAAGTTTGGTTTGCGCTTCTTCACATCTCTCGAGGAGAGTATCAATAAGACTTATATAGTCCGTTAGCCATTACTTGTGAGGTTACTTATACGCACATAATATGGGTCATTTTGATGGAGAGATATAGGCTATCAATTTAATAGCACAGCAAGGAAAAGAAAGGAGTTAAATAGAAAAATATTATTGGTAATTATATATATCTGTATCACCTATACTAGAGGACACGACGACTTAGTCTTTATACTCACTGTATTATTGAGTAGAGGATGATACAGGTATGTCTAGTCATGAGCGACGAGTGTATATATCGAACAATGGACTGGAGTATTCAATTCAGGAATACTATAAACTCTACCATAGAAAGAATCTAAGTAAGAGCATGAATGGATATGAATATAACGCTAGAATGGGAAGTCACCACGGATTAAGATATAATTGAGCCCTCTCAGCGCGTGGAGACTAAATGTGCCATGTATGAGTTGAGGTTCAGAAGGCTTTCCTTTGAGAGGGAGTGGCTATTAAAGGCCCGAGTCTAATCTCAATTTGAGTACGAGTCTTTATACACTTGTTTGACCACCATAAGTATAAAGATTATAGCACCTTTGCACCCATGAGACTAAATGGATAATAATATATAAGCATATAAACTCAATGAACTGTATCGGGGTTAAAATATTTTATGACGCCCACATCGACTCCTAAAACTTGATGGCTTTGATGGTCATATCGCAATTACAATCACCAGGTAAGAAGGTACCATAGTGGGAAGTAAGGTTTAATCAGAAGAGAAGACCTTAACAAGTTGAGGAGATGTTTCTTTATCAAAAAAGCTATAAGTATAAGGTACTATACTAACTGTAAGTAAGAAGGAGATTGGGAGAGGCTTTAAGATAGGATGTAAATAGGTTTGATCCTTCCCAAATGGTGAATCATCTTCAGTGTAGCACTATAAAATCAGAAGAGCGTGAAGATGCTCAATTTAATTAGAGAATAGGACGCTTAAAATACCGATAGAAGGATATAAATTTTAGAGAGCAGCTGAGTTGAGAACTACAATTTCCAGTAATAGGTGATGACGGATCAAGGTATTCAAGTGAGAAAGAGAGAAGTCAGTTATACAGCCACATAAGTGCACTAATAATAGCTCTGGAGTGAGACTATAAAATTACATAATTTTTAAGCCCTGCCTATATATAAAAACGGTCAATATGTCAAAGCTTACGGAAGTATATACTATAAATAGATAAAGTGCTCACTAACTTTTTATTTCAAGCCTTTTCTAAAGAGCCACTGACTGGCATTCCGCAATTTAACCAACCGTGGCACGTCAATTCTCCGAAAATTCGCCCGGAGACAACATCATAACCTAAAAATTGCGTGAATTGAGGGCGAGTGATTCGTCTAGACACTACACTAATGAAAAAGAAGTTGCTGATGAAAGGTTATGAAACGTAATGCGAATATTGCACCGCAATTGTAGGTCTCCGGCTAATTGTAGGAATTTTGACAGTGGAATGCCAATAAATTTATAGCTGTCCTCAATACAAATGCTCCTATGCAACTTTAATAATTAGTATAGATTATAGATCTTTTTCCTTAATAACAACTTAATACACTGTACATTTTAAACTATTAAATATCTTTAGATAGCAAACCCCACTAAGTTAGAGGTCTATAATATCAATCAAACGCAAATATAACACTATCAATTAATATATATATATTCAATATTAATGAGTAAATAATATATACTTTTATATACAATTTTTGTGTTATTCATTTGTTAAAAATAATCACTCATATTAATATATCAAATTTATAATTCAATATATATATATACTTACTACAACTAACTATTAATATATATAAACACTAACGATAATACATTATTATTATATATATACACACTTACATACTCACTACTCCATACATTATAATCAACTAAACGATATTAATTATTAGAGAATTATGTCACTACTATATATTCACATACTTTTAGAGAGATATGAGGTACCTATCATAAAAACTCATTTTAAATTTGAGTAATAGTTAGATCACTATGTATACGAAAGGCCTTTATGAGTAGATGGACAATGCTAAACGAGTACTAGAATAACCCACAAGGGGACAATTAACATAGAAGGTGATTTATAGACGAGTAGGAGCTACCCACTTCTCTGCTGTGAGCAGCGCTAGACTAGTTTCCCTGCGGGAAAGAGCTCAAAAAAAATGTTATTCAGCAGTCCATATCAAGGACTTATGGACCTGGTATTGAGACACATCATTTAAATACGAAAGTTACTTATTGTCCTTTGCTACACTTTTAACCTAGGCTTTAATTATATGATTTAATAAACTTCCTTCCGTTTTATATCTAATAGTTTCATTTGGAGCGGTTAATTGGTGCATGTCGAACGCACTGCACTCTGAGAGTTTATGAGAGTGGACAAAGTATCTGTTTGTCAGTTTATCCCCCTTCAGTTTGGAGGACATTTATGCTCTCTGTAGAATAGGTCTGTTTGCGAGGAGCCGTTCGTCACATCGCAGGACGAAGTCTATAAGTGACTCATTATCTGTATACATGATGGAGGTATTAAATCATGTTGTAGGCTAAGCTGGTTGGTTAGTAGATAATACGCAAAGCTAGTAGAAATAGCCAACATACTCGCCTTAACAACTATCTTGAATTTGAAGCCATAGATCAATGATTATAGCCAACCGATTTGGGATAAGGAGTAAGGGTGGCGTATTCCTATGTGAGGAATAAGGACAACTCTAACCTAATGTCTTTTAAGTATTAGGAAATAGCACATCATTCCTTTAATTTTATATTAGGACAGGAGCCTATATGAAATTTTACTAATTTGTATAGTGAGAAATTTATAATCTCTTTTGGAGACGTGTGGAAATAAATTCTAGGAACACTTAACAATTTATATTATATTGGGAACATTAGAGACTACATCACAATTTATTCTGAGATCAGTGAAGATTATCATCTTATCTCACTAATCTCTAAGATATCATATAAGGAATGAGCCTGACAACGTTATACAAGATAATCAATAGGGAGACAAGCAAGCCCCTATATAGTAAAATCTAATTACCGGCTAGACATGATATCTGGCACGTCTTAGAGAATGGATAGTGAGAATTTTGAAAAATACATGCAAGAACAGCAAAGTCTAGCGTAAAATTGCTTTTACTACTGGACAGCTATTTTCATTGTACTAGCTAGGTGAATAATACCTCTTATAACTACGCCTGAGCGTACGTATAATATATGAATAACTATCACTACATTGAGAGAGTACACTTACATACTATTTTCTTTCAAATTAAAGTATACAATAAAAAGCAAGAAGTTTATATCGTATTGGCAACTTCTCTATTAAAAATTAATATTTTTTAATAAAACATTTACAGATATAGCGTAATGTAATTTGCACGAAAATCATCCTAATAAATTTTTATAATTAGAATTGCCTCACTTAGAGAACTTTGAAAATAATTTATTATAACAAAGAGTAATTAGTTCTAGCAATTCAAGATGATAACCCGTAGGATACTATCCCTTTATTCAATAGCAGTGCCACTACTTGAAGAGAGCATTCAGCTTTATCTTTACAGTGAATTGGAATTTGAGGTAGTTTTCTCTTTTTTACTATGGAGTCCAGATCCAGATGTAGCTTAAAATATTCTTTGAGCTTGACGAATATAGTTGGTTAACACTAGTGTTTATAAGTAACAATAAGTAATTTGGTCATTCCTGGAAATAGGGTTAATCTTTGACTTAGACAAGAATTAGATTGGAGAAGCAGATGTAAGATAATCTGATATTAACTAAATCTTTTTAAAGTATAAAAAAATTGTCATAGTCTCTTCATGAAATATCAGCGCGTTCGATATTACAAACTGCCGGTAAACTGCTTCCAGTTAAGCTTAAGGTCAATTTTTTTTTTTAAAAAACCTACACTAATCTTGAAACAATAAAATTAGCAATAACGCGCAGCTCGCTCTATGGATGAGCTCCACTCTAGAAAAGAACTTGCTCGATACATATTTTTTTGAAACTCAATATAGCACAAAGATGGACATATATACTATAAATTTGTTAAGATGTAAAACAATATAACCATTAGGCTGTTAATTGTGGAGGTTAATAGAAAACTACGTTAAGCTATACACTAGTTTAATGTTGAGGTGATCACGTTTTTAGTTGTATTCTATATGAATTTTTGTATACAATTTTTTTATTCTTTTTATAACATAGAAAAATTATTATAAATCTTTCCAAGGTGTGTGTTTTACTGTAATATACATAGTATAGCTGCCTTTATTATCTATAGTTTAAATTGCTGTTCCACCATAGTTTGTGTAACTTTGCATTCTTTATTGAAATGTGTTCGAATCCATGTAAATCTATAATATAGTGTAGCACTTCCATATGGTAGGTTGGTGCTCACTGTGTCAAATAAAGTTTTGTGATTGAATGGTACATTGATGTAAATTTCAACGAACTAATGAACTTGATAAACAACATGAACCTCTCAAATACCAATAATACTGCCGGTTTTTATTCCGCTAGTGAGGGATGGGGGTATATTGTAGTTCTGAATCTCTGAGAGCTTTGACACACATTGAAACGTTTCCTGACGTTATAGCTCCTGCTTAGAGATACTCAGTCACCTTCGGTATTTAGTGTCCAATCCAGAAGTCACTATTTATTTCACTCTTCGTAGCTATTGTCTCTGCTAGAGATTCTCCTTTCGTGCTTTCCAAACATAAGTATTCTTCAGAAACCACATATATACATACGAGGGTTTTCTCTTTTCCATTAATATATACTTTTAGTTTTTTATTATTATTTTTATTTTATATATTGCCATCTATAGGCATTAATAAGGGCTTATACCCATAAATATTTTTTATTTCTATTGAGAGCACGGGAGTATGAGTATCAAAATAAAAATATGTACACAGACCTTAAGATATAACACGTGAATTAGTATGGCTCACTATAATACGCTCACTGCCAGGGTTATTCAATATTGTATATATATTCATACTATAATATAGTTGTGGTGAGTATGATATTATATATATATTATATATATATATATTAATATTATATATAATATATATATATATATTATATATAATATATTTAATCATATATATATTAAATATTAATCTCACACACTCGATCACCAGCACCGACAGGTCAAGCGCGCGATGAATATAACTATATATATATATTATTATATATATATATAATATATATAATTTTATATAATATATATCTATAATAATAATATATATATATATATATATATATATATATAAATCAGTGGCGACTCTAGTAACTTTTTACTACTCGTGCTCTCTCTCTCCTCTCTCTCTCTCTATAAATATATATAATATATAATATATATATATATATATATATATATATATATATATAATAATATATATATATTATATATATATATAATATATATATATAATTTATATATATATATACTATATTATTTACCTTTATTCCCTATTAAATATTTTTCTCTCTCAAATGTTTTCTATCGTAAACTTCACGTTACTTTTATATAATATTTCAAATTATCATTTATTCTCTCCTATTGTTTTTTAAATTATCTCTCGTGCAATTTTTAAATATCTCCACTTGTCTCTTCAATATCTCTTAGTTATAAATATTATTTATTATGTATAGTATTTAAACAAATCATTTTATAAACAGTTTTTATAAAAAAAAAATAAATTTCCAAATTCACTGACACCAATATCCGCTTTTCCTTTGGGCACGGTTTAGTCCTATTTTTAATGTGTTAAAAGCATTTATTTGAATAGCGGCTATTCTTCCTTCAAAGTTACATTTTTGCATAATTCCTTTTATTATCTCCTAGCGAATAATTTCCAACAAATTAACTCCTTTTTGCAAATATTTCAATAATGAAATCATTACAAACATTGTGAAATTTGCAAATTAGATCGTTTTATAATGTCAAATCGTGCTGAGCACGAGTAGCACCAGTGCAGGAGTCGCCTCTGATATATATTATATATATATTATATATATAATATATATATATATAATATATATATATATATATATATATATTATATTATATATTATATATATATAACTTATATATTATATATATATATATATATATATAATATATATAATATATATAAATATATAATATATACCAGTCTTACATAGCATCATGCATGTACTAAAAAACTATAACAGCCTACAAGAAAATAAATAACATTTCATTTTGATTTCAGCAAAGCAATTTCATCAATGAAACTTAAAAAAATTTATTTTATTTTAATATTTATTATAACCTACCTCTAATATTTTAGTATAAAAATTCCTTTAGAGCTGACGCAGCCGTCCCATATTCGATGAGTAAATTCTTATAACAACTTTAATAGCAAAGCAGTTTTATCCAAAGAATACTAAAATATTCTTGTTTGATAGAAGGGTAAGACTTATTTTTTTATTTTTTTATTTTTTTGAAACAAGCATAAAATAACGCCTAGATTTTCAAGACTTTTGTAATATTGTAGAGTTTATCCTTTGTCCTGAAGGAAGGTTTTACCCCGTGGGGTATTCTTTAGTTAAAAAAAGAAAAAAATTCATTTGGCACATCTGCGCGTTCCCTCGGAGTACTCGAGCTTCCTCCTAATTCTTCCAAAAAACGGTAATTTCACAAGTTTTCCAAACATTTTAACAATTTTTTAATTTTTTATTATTATATTATTATTATTATTATTATTATTTATTATTATTATTATTATTATTATTATTCATTATTATATTATTTTTATTTCATTAATTATTAATTATTATTATTATTTTTTCTAGTCTTTTACTCTTTCATGAATACCTCGTTATAGCCATCATTCTTCTTTGTTTTTACACTATTATTATTATTATTATTATTTTTATTATTTATTATTATTATTATTCTTATTTTATTATTATTGTTATTGTTGTTTTGTTATTGTTATTTTATTATTTATTAAGAAAGAGTGTAGGATTAAAATATAAATTGGATAGAGTGTAGGTTTTAACCTTTTATTAATTTTATATTGTCATTTTAACCTTTTTTCTTTCTTATTAATTATTGTTTATTATTAATAAAAAAAAGGGAGGAAAGGGAGGTGTGGGAAATAGATATAAAATTATAAGAGTATATGTATTTACCTTTTATATTTATATTTTTAAATTGTTTTATATTATCATTTTACACTTTTTATTGTTATTGTTATTTTGTGGGTGTAATTTGGGGGGGGGTGTGCCTTTGAGGTGTGGGCGTGCTGGGTGGGGG
>JABUQX010119047.1:22500-43601 GCA_015478945.1 Trachelipus rathkii | reverse complement strand
ACTGATTTTATTGAATGTCAGAACGAAGAAGTAATAATTGTTTTCAGAATAAACTTGATAAAACTTTGAAAACACTATGTTCCGATGACGTTAACATTGTACACGTGAGGTGTGGAGTTCATACTTTACAGTTATCCATGAGCGATGGTCTCAACAATACTCATACAGCAAACCTTATAAGCAAGGCGAGACAAATAGCAAAAGCAGCACGTACCATAAAATTAATGGGAGTTCTAAAGCGTCAAACTGGAAAAGGGGCAATCTTAGGTGAAGAGACAAGATAGGGAAGTACATGTCTTATGTTCGAAAGGCTTCTGCGACTAAAAGACTATATTAGTATGATGGCTGCCGGTACTCTTGAACTTTCTCTCTGCGATAGTCAGTGGGGACAAATCGAAACCCTCAAAGAATTATTAAAACACCCATACTTTGAAACAAAAAATATTCCATCGGAAGACTTGACTGCAGGAAAATTTTTATAAAGAAGGGATTCTAGCAAATGACATACAAAATTAAATGGAAAGAAGGAAAAGAATGTTAACTGAAAACAAAATTATTTTTGGTCCGGCCAACCTTCTGTTGATCTACAGGTCAGAATCTTCCTCAGAACTGAAGATCTGATAATAAAAACTAGGAATGCTCTTTGTGAACTAGGACTTAAAATGAATAACACTATCGAACGGAAACAACATTTTGCACAATTGATTTTGATTGTTCAGCAGTTTTAGGAATCCTCCCTTGTGGTGTCTTGTCAGATGAGGGAGAAGAAATAAAATATGACAAACAATGGGACCAAATGGAGCATGCAGAACAGCCATTGAAAAAAACAATCTACTAGTAAAAGACCTCATCCTAAAATCCTCTAGAAAATTGCAAAGTTAGAATTTCATAATGGCATTAATGAAATAACGAAAATCGACCGGAAATCAAAGTTAACAGTTAAAGAGTCAATCCCTAGCTATCTTAAAATTTTGCAAGATGCGGCTTACACAATTACAGCTTTGTCTCATAGTCAAGTGAATGTTGAGAGTTTATTTTCTGGTTTAAAAATAATAAAATCAGATCTAAGAATATCGTTAAAGGAGGATTTTATTGAAGAAGTTTTATTTTTAAGAACCAATTATCTTGAATAAATTTATTACATATGTTCGAGTTCAAGCAAAATTAGTTAAGCTATTCTCTTATATGAAATGAATTTCGATTTCATTTTTTTTTCAAGAAAAAATTGCCTCAATACGGTTAATTACGTGTGCTTCAGCTCATTGTTCAAACAGAAATTATTTTAAACTTTTGGATGAAACTGAAATATAATTTTTCCGTTTTTAAAAAAAGTAATAAAAATATATATATATATATGCTAAAAAAATAACATTTTAATAAAATTATATTACATAAATGAACTGGCAGTTCATCGTTCAAAGAGGAATTAAATTAAAATTTAAGAAGTGAGGGAATTATTCTTTTCCTGTATTTCTTAAAAATCTTATTTTCTATAAAATATTTTCTGTTTTTAATTTTAAGTTAATAAAGATGTCATGAACAAACATTCAATTTCATCATATCATAAAAATTTTGTAACAGAATTAATGATTTCATGTGTAAATGAGAAGAATTATAACTAGTGAGCCGCAACCGGAGCCGGAGCGAGCCAACAATTTTAAAACTCGAAGGGGGGGGGCGGAAAAAAAAAAAACAAACGCAAAAAAAAGAAAAAAAAAAAAAAAAAAAAAAAAAAACGGAATCAAAGTCTGTAGCCGGAGAATTGGCCGGAGCCGGAGCCGAGCCGGAGCGGAGCCGGAGCGGACCGGAGTTGGAGTCGGGTTATCTTAAAATGTTGGAGCAAGGTAATTTTAAAATGCTTGGGTCGGAGCCGGAAAAAACTTTGCCGGCTCCGCACTCCTGATATATATATATATATATATATATATATATATTATTCCATATATATAATAATAATAATACCATATATATATATATATATATATTATATATATATATATATAAATAATATATTCTCATAAGATAATATATATATATATAATATATATATTAATATATATATATTAATCACTCTTCCATGGATTAAATACTACAGAGTTTCAAAGCAGTATACCAAGCAGCGAGACTTGATAACTGTCCGAGATGCCTTCTTTTTTGGGGAACCGATCGTAGTGTAAGAGCCTCCTGTACATTGTCAAATGGCGACGCTGTTGTCGACTGTTTGAGTCCTGCGCGCAGGCGAAGTTTTTTTTTTTATTGCTAATTTGTCGCAACAAGCCTGTTGTGCCCATGTCCGCGTTTCTTGACGTTTTTTGGTTGCTCCTGTAAACCAGGAGTGACCCACAGGGGTTCAAGCACCGTATATATACATATTATAGTATATATATATTATATAAATTATAAATATATTATATATATATAGATAATATATATATATAATAATAATATATATATTATATATATATTATATATAATATATATATATATTATATATAATAAACATCGTAAAGAATTTTTTCTAAATATCAATAGTATTTTTATTGTAATAAGTAATAAAATGCTCTTACCCTTAAATTAATAGTATCCACTTAAGCTATAGTGTAAGTTTTAAACTATATTTTTTAATAGTTTATGGTAAGGATGTTTAAGGACTCGTGTATCAGTCTGTCATACATAAAGTTCTGGGACATTCTTGACACCATTGTGATTGAGATTATTAGTGTATGATTTAGTTTTTTTTTTTTTTGCTGCTAGGACATTAGCACCTAAAAAATACAAAAATCTGATTGTCCGCATTTTAATAACATTGCTTTCCTCGTCCGCCAAAACTATAATACATTCTTGATTCAGGGAACCTGAAATTATTATTTTATTATTATTTTGGAAACCAGTTAATTTGCAAGCACACAAATAGGTGAATTAAAATCTTTAACTTTTCTTAGATGGTCACATCAGCGCTTATTGCAATAGTAATATATTGCAATAAAGTAAATGCAATAATTCATCTGTGAGAAAAAGATCAAAGAGCTATGAAAAACTGTTGAGTTGATGTGACAAAAATTCTACCTTCTTCTTGTCAACTTGCCAAAAAAAGTTGAACAGGTGAAATAATGCGTTACCTTTATATGACGTTTACTTTGTACATGAAAGGACGACATCTATATACAGAAATATAAGTTATGGTGGTTTAAAATATTTTTGCAAGCTCCGCAGAACTCTTAACTCATTGTAATTATTTTTGGTGCGAAATAATCAATAATATTATGAACAAGGGTAAATTTGAGTTGCAAGATGTTGGAAAATTTGTTTAAGTTATGTAGATGATTGGATCTAGTCCATATATATAAATAAGCTCAGTTGCTAATGCATAGAAATTAGCCATATTCTATCCCTTTGTATTTGTTTACTTGCTACTGGATAAGTTGTTTCCCACTATGGAAAGAGTAATGCAAGATTAGGCTATTTACATATAAGAGTGGACTGTCTTATCAACTACATATACTGTAACTATTATAATTATTAAGATTGTTTTGAAATACAGTATTTTTTAATGATTACTAAAAAGTTTACAGATGTTTAGAAACCACAAAGCAAAAACACTGTAGTATACAGTGGTACCCTGACATATGAGTGCCCCAACTTACGAGATTTCCGAGATACTAGTTGTAACTCGGTCGATTTTTTGCTTTGAATTTCGAGCCATAATTTGAGGTACGAGAAGCCGCTAGAGATTTTCAGAGTTTATTGAAAGGAAACACCCA
Source organism: Trachelipus rathkii (assembly GCA_015478945.1). Classification (NCBI taxonomy): domain Eukaryota; kingdom Metazoa; phylum Arthropoda; class Malacostraca; order Isopoda; family Trachelipodidae; genus Trachelipus; species Trachelipus rathkii. The sequence goes on along the minus strand of JABUQX010119047.1, from coordinate 39,840 downwards.
GAAAAAGATGCAACTGGTCGTGCATCGGAGCTATTTAATGACACTTGCCTACCTCATTTGCGAAACATTCTGAAAGGGAGAAAGAAACAAACTTTCTTGGACAGGGTTTTCGTGAAATGTCATGCAAGTGTAAGTGTAAGTGTCAGTTGCTCACCTTCGAACATAACTTCACACCGAGGACTGTCCTTACTCACAACCATAACCTTACTCTTATCTACGTTTACTATCAAACAGCTCCATTTACACACCCTGCCAAATCCCTCTACCAATCCTCTCAACTCTCTTCAGATTCGTCACACAAGACCAAATAATCCGCATATAAATAAGTAGGGCACCCTCCATTCTCTTCCATTCTCTTCCATTCTCTTTCATTCTAACACTTTCCCTTGCCACAACCACCTCTAATTCTTTCATAACCCTATAAATATAGAAATTAAATAACCGAAGAGGCATAACACATTCCTACCTCACTCCGCTATTAATATTAAACCAATCACTTTTGACTCCACTTATTCTTACACACGCTTGACTATCGTCATACACACTTTTGATTCCATTCAGAAGCCTACCACCAACCTCATATATATATATATATATATATATTATACTATAATATCTCTAGACAAAAAGATATATATATATAATATTATATATATAATTATATTATATATATATATATATATATAAATATATATATATGTAGTTATAGATATATATATATATATATATAGTATATATATATATATATATATATAATATATATATATATATATATATATAATAAAATATATATATAATAAGTTATTCTTGATCTCTCAGCAAAAAATGTTTAACAGAACTTCCTCCTTTTATTTTGTGTAGCTCTGATGAACGCTCATTAAACCAACTGTAAGTATCTTTCCCTTTAAACTGAGAAAAGTCGTTTTAAACCTTTTCAGAGTTGAGAAATTATCTTTCTGCAAGTGCCTCGTTGTAAGAAATGGATACTTAAAATCCCTTATCATCCAAGTTGTGTTTTTTTTTTTATTTTTATGACTGTTTGGAATAAAAATTTATCAATCAAAATTTGTAAAATTTTGTTGTAATATATATATATAATATATATAAATATAATATATATATATATTATACTATATATATTAATATATATATAGTATATAATATATATTAATATATATTATATATATACTATATATATAATATATATATAATATATATTAGAATAATATATGATTATATATATATATTATCGATGAAGACATTTTGCTATGATTGGTAAGTATGGATATGTGGCTCACAAGACGAACATCATCTCTAACTGGCTTAAAAAATCATTAGGAAAAAGAATTGAATATGCTTTGTTTCTTTTTCGTTCTTTCAATGATCGTGAAACTCGGCATTCTCAATTCTTCATTAACAGAAAGCAAAAATGTTCTGTTAGAACTTCCACAATGCTTGAACATTTTTCATCAATATTTGCGCGAATATCTTTCAAAGCAATCATCTTATGATATGATTAAGAACAGTTGATTTAATATGATTAAGAGAGTAGTTGCTGTCACTAACGATAGAATCTCCAATGATAGAATAATAGAATAATAATAGAATAATAATAATAGAAGAGTGAATGAGAGTAAAGTTGAAATCAGGATTAAACTTATAATAATCAATTCGCTCGTGGTTGGAGATTAAAAAATATTTGAGGTTTTTGAAGAATTATTCACTATCTCTAACTCCTCTAATGCTTCAAAAATTTCAATAAAAGCTTTTCTAAATTGTAACAATACTTCCTAGCTTTCCACCCTCCTTGTTTCGCACATACGTGTTATTTTTGTCTATTTTGCCTCTGGCAAGATCTTTCCTATTTTGTCAAATATTTTGTCAAAAATTTCCCAATTACTAGACTAAATAGCATCCAGTTGTTATCACTGGGCCAATAAAGTTTCTAACGTGTTGTACTCCACATAAATGTGAAAAGCAATGAAAATACATTGCCAATGGATATTTTCGAAAGCTTGAACATCTTTAAAATCTTTCTTCATTGCTTCTGCACCATCATGTCGGTGTCCAATTGTCCAATTGCCCAATCAGAAAGATACAATTCATATCAACCTCCGTAGTACTGCCTCCGCTTGAGATTCTTCTTATGTGCTTTCAACAGTCATAAACCTAAGAACTTCTCGTGAAATACAAATGTTTTCATTATTTTTAATAATATATACTCTTAATTTCCTTTAATTATTATTTATATTCTTATAAATTAAAATTAAGAGAATAAAGCCATTCAAAAATTTTGATAACAAATAATTTCGCTTGATTGTAAGGGGGGTCAGATTCCCTCTCCCTCCCTGGCTACGGGCTTGCATATATATATATATATATAATAATATATATATATATATATATATATAATTATATATATATTACTATATATATATATAATATATATATACAATATTATTATATACTCAATATAACTATATACTCTATACTAATATATATACTATACATACTATATATATATTGGCCTAAAATTTTAGATTTCACTCTTATTTTATTGATTTTTTACTGAAGGATGCCCTTAATTATTAAATTCACCACACTATATAAAAAATAAAACTTAAATGCATGTAAAACATGAAACTATCTTTATTTTACAGTAGATGCTCACAGCTTTCGCTCCGGCATTACGCGCGGCACTCTTCAGGTTGAACTTATTCAGGATTAAAATGTCCTCATGCGTGAGGATGAGAAAAAGGGAACTGGTGCTGCATCTAGGAATTTAGGGTTGTGTTGTCAGTTTTTTTATTTTTTGAATGATTTTTTTTGTAGAAATTTGTTTTGCATAATTAAATTTTTGCGTTTCATCTATATTTTATTTCACCAATTATTTATTGTAATTAGAGCTGTTTTTTTATGCAAATAAGATTCTATCATTTTTCTCTGGTTGTTATCTACATACACGTTGTGCCCAAGTAGGCTATATTTATTTTTTATGGATTTGAGATTTCTTCTATGGCAAGTTAAGGCTGAATTTTGGTTGTCGCATATCAGGTCATGTCTATGTTGGTAATTACGTCTCTTGAAATCTATAGTTTCCCCAATATAAATTTTTGGGCAGTTATGACGCGGGATTTTGTAGATGTATTGTGGGTTGGAAGCATTTTTTTAAAATTTGGTTGGTTTCTAAACTTTATTTCACATCCGGTATGTGTGCATTGAAGGACAACGCACATGATGAGTCATTTTTGGAATTATTTGTTTTAAGTTTTTCGAAAGTGGGTAAGGGACTGGTAGGTAAGTGATGTTATCTTGGACCCTAAGATTGCGTGCGTGATAACATTTTTCTTTTGCTTTTTTTAAAGCCTTTGATATAATATGGTTCGGGTACTGTAACTTTTGGAAAGTTAAAAATAAGAAATTGTATTCTTATATTCTTGTTCCCCTTCAACTTTACAAAAAGAATATTACAAATAAATGTCATTTTTTAATATAAATTGTAAAATATAAACTACATTTTAAGTTTATAAAATACGAAATATATTTTTTTCGTATAAAGAGGTTTTTGCGACATTTTTCATTTTCCTTGATTTCCCATTTTCTTCAGTGTTTAAATTTAAAGCACCACTAGCACATTTGGGCAATGTTAAAACACTTAAAAAAATACATTTAAACTCTATTATTATTATTATTATTATTTTCTTTCCTTCTCTATTAAATTCATTATTAATTTGGTTTTAGTTACCATTAAAGCAATATTACTGCCACTACTTTACTACTACAACTCTTTCTAGTACTACTATTATTATCACTAATACTAATACTACTATTACTATCACTACTAATACTCGTACTGGTACTACTGTTACTAGTATTACTACTCGTACTAATACTACCATCACTACAATATTTAAAATAGTTTTCCGTGGCACTTTGCAGTTTCTCCATTTTTCATTGGATATGTAACTGGCGGAATTTGTTGCATATTTATTAATGTATTTATATTTGTTTTTATTTACATTTTGATTTTTGGATTTTACCGAGGATTTATAAAAGGTTTGGTTGCTAGTACTTTGTATCCATGATTTTTTTTCTTTCACTTTTTTAAAATAACTTAAATAAATATATGGGAAAATGGAGTGTTTGAATTTAATAAGTAAATGGTTATTTTTTTTACATTATTATAAGTATTTCGTTCGGTTAGGGATTTCCCCTCTCGTTAGTTTACTAGCACAGTATAGCCGCATTCCTGTGTGCTGTGGAGGTCCCTGTATATCCACTCAAAAATAAAAATAATAAATAAATAAGTAAATAAATATTATTATTATTATTTATTATTATTATTATTATTATTATTATTTATTATTATTTTTATCTATTATTATTATTATATTATTTATTATTATTATATTATTATTATTATTATTATTATTATATATATATACTATATATTAATATATATATACGATCGTAAGAGTATTATATTATCATATTAATATTATCGCGTTGAATATACTACCTCGCACCGCACAACTCCCTAATACTATATAATAATATAATTACTGATAATATATATATATAATATATATTATATATACTTATAATAATCTCTTACCTTGGTTGCACATTTAGTCGAGTAAATTTAGATCTATCATTCTTTTATTTTTATATTATTAAAGAAAACACTGGAAAAACTCATTACCACATGGGATAAAAACAAGTTTCCCTTATTTATTCCCAATTTGAATTACATTATTATTTATATAATTATTATTTATTATATTATTAATTAATTTTATATATTAATTATTATTTTAATTTTATGATTATGAAAATCTATAAAAAACAAATGTAAAATACAACTACTATAAAAAAAAATAGTAATCTATTTTTAGAAAAATAATTACAAACAATATTGATTTTTTTTTCTAAAATATATAATCATAAATAAAAATATCACTCCTCAACCTCTCTGATTTGAAGTGATGTTCATCCTCTCATGTTGATTATATTGTTAATAATATACTATGTATTATAATTTTTTTTGGTGAAATAATTTTAGTCTTATGATTCTACTAACATTGTATGATGGGAAATTTAGGCATTATAATCCTTAATTTTATATTATGAAAAAAATTTATAATATTTTCTGACTTAATTAAATTTAATTATAAAATAGACATTGACATGACTCATGTAACCTATAGCCTTAATAAACGAACGTAAAGTCTTGAGTGCCTTAAACTGCAGTTCCTCTCTCCAAATTCTCGCTTGAAAATTTAAATAGTTTATATTAATTATCTCCCTTTTAACCCCGAGCTAGTTTGAAGTATGTTAGCCAATCTCGAGTTAGAATACTCATTGTCTAAAATTTTATATTAAAAAAGTGAAAAAATATTCTTGTAAAAAATATATTGATATTAATCAAACTATTTTTCGATATTATCATTACAAAAATAAGAGAATATTTACATGGCTATAAATGATAATCCTGTATGATAATGGTGAATTTTCTCATTAGAGTCTAAACTTCTCAATACATGAAACGAGGTCCTGTCTAAGCATTTGATTTCTCCCATTTTTCAGAATCTGAAACAACAAAGCGTGAGAAAAACTTATATTCTATGCCTTGACCTGACATCACGGTCTTAAGTTATGAAAGTGATGAATAATCTCTCATCTCACATACCTGTTGAAGTGTGTGAAGGTATTCAACTCCTAATAGAACTCTCCAAAACATTGTTAATGGAATCTTGTTGACAATTGTGCGACATACAATTGAAATTCGCATATATAGGTTATCGAGCTGAGTTACTCTTCCTTGTGACCCATAGTTGAGTTAAGCTTGAATTTTAGAATATGTTGGTGGTTTGATTCTATAAAGCCTGAATGAATACCTCCGGGGTATTTCTCCATGACCTAGAATATTTTGTAAAACCATCTTTGAATTAACCATCTGTAGTGAAAGAGATCTATCTATGGGAACTTAGAACTCAGCCTTCTTTCTTTATGACGGGAGTTTCAGTATAGTCATACAACACTGAGAGCCGCCACCGCGAGTGCGTAAACATTTTAAAGGATAACTTGAAGTATCAAAACTCTATAATGTATGGTAGTCCGAAGGATACACAATAAAATTAAGGATAAAATACAGAGGAGGCAAACCGCGCCTCTATAACCCATTACTCCCTTTTTTAGAGAATAAGACACTTTACTCCTGTTTGAAAGACATAACCGCTTAAATTTTGTTCCTTGTCTCCCGTTACACAAACAACCATTTGAGCTTTACTTCCAGACCCGTCTTAGTGACCCTCTCTCTAAAAGGGGAAAGCCTCTCTCACGCAAAAGAGTGTATGGACACCTCCTAATTAGGGGAGATAGATGTGTATGCAAAGATAAGACACAGGTCATAATAATCTTGGCTCACACCACCTATTCCCAAAAATAAAATTTATCTCGTTGGTGTCCCAACGCCCCTCTCGCCAGCCTGCATATAGAAAGGATAGTGTTACTAAACTTTAGTCTTATGGTAGGCGCGGATATAGTTTAAATAGATAAGACTATTCCATATTCCCTGAAAGTGGCTCTTGTTTAAAAAAACTCTTACCGTCCATATGTGTAAGGTGCGGTTAGGTTATTTTTATAGATGGAGTCCGATTAAGTGGCTCCTTAATGTCCGTTATTGAGTGGGTAAGAGAGGAGTATAACACTTAAAAAACAGGAGTGTGTTACCACCTTTACATTACATTGGCGACGCCAGAAGCGTGATGGTTTGAAACAATTATGCATAAATATTTGTATATTTAAAGAGATAAATATGAACATATAGCTCACATATTATGAATCGGGTCTGGCAAAATAGGAACATTTGGATTTTTTATGCGAGGATAAATCGTGTCTCAAAATATCTATTAAGAAATAATACATAAGCTAAATATGTGAAACAAACAATAGAGTTGTAGAATTTTAAAAAAGATACTCGTATATGCACTTTAGACTCTTGTTAACCCCGACTAAGTTCCCCAATTGGTCATATTTGATATGTATTATGGCGCCGTGATTTATTAGTCGAACTTTCATTGAGATTTAATAGACAAAGAATTGTTAGAGAAATTAAGGGTTATAATTTGGATTAAGAGTATTGTTGCTACATGATCCTTATCTATATGTCTTCGTTATTTATTGTTCTTGTTCTCATATGAGTACAGTTTGCCATTTAGTCTGGTTATAATCAGCTTCCAAAAAAACAAGCCGTGAGGATATCAATGTTTCTGAATCTCCCTCCAAACTGATTCATTTACATCATCTCCAACGTTGGATATTATGTATTAGATATGAGAAAATTATTTTCTTACTATAAGTTATCTTGTTAGTGTGTTTTTGAGAGTGTCTACGTGTGGTGTCATTTTGTTATATAACAGCCATTATATGGTATCAGGTAGAAACCTAAAGATGGAAAACCTGTTCGTAGATGCAGAAAGAATCCAGAGAGATGTTTTCTCGGTGAAACCCTACGTGGTGGACTCGATCAGGTGAGGACTTCAGTCTCCACTTTGTCCCCCCTTGTAGTGAGGAAAATATCCGCTCGGCCCTAATAATCTTGTTTTGTTTATAATATAAATTGGAGCTGGAAATTTCATATTACGCCGGCACTGATTTCCATAAATAATATTTGTTAAACGCTCTCAATCTGGTGATATGCATAGAGATCCGAGATCAATAGATTCTCTATGGATGGTAATTCTTCGCATCCGCATATATATGTGTTAAAAGATGGAACTTGGCCTCAAACAAACAAACTTAGTGTAATAGTTCATTATTCAAGTATATTGAAAGGCTAGGTAGCCATGTTAAAATTTAGAAACATGTTCTCAGTTTTTGAATTTTCCTCTATCTCATTAATCTCGACCTTATTTTACAATCAGATGTACTGGAGCTTCCTTTTTAAATGGAAACGTTCAAACTGGCAATCATTGTCCTCTCTTTAACTTACTACTCTTGTGCATCTATACTCGCCCTCTAGTCTCTTCATCTTGCATGTCTTCAGAAAGGACGTGGCACATCAAATTTATCTCTCGCTTGTGGGCCGCTAACACATCGGAAAGATTTCGGATAATGGAAGGATCTTGGCAAAAAAAGAAAAGTTTTATCTATATTTTAAGCTTTTCCCTATTTTTTATGGATATGTGTATAAATAATATCGTTGTCTTTGTGGCCTTCTCTATTGACTTCCTTTCCTCTCTTCTCTCAGGATCTGTATACTTTGCTATAATTACAAATCTAGCATCTAGTTACGTACTGACGGACAATACAAGCTTCAATTCCTGTACATATTTCTATACAGATACGTCGCTTGGCCTTGCGTGTTCAATCTCACACAGAGCCTGTTCATATTTGCAAGTCCTCACATCTCTATTTGAAATCAATTTAATAGTGTGAGCCTATGAACCTTTTGTCTAAATCTAATCACCCTCGCCTCCTATTATTCCACCCCATTTGCCGATGACTGATAACCTCGATATAGTTCAACTTCATTATCGATATTTGAGAAAAATCTGACATTATGATTAACCCTATTACATAAACAGCTCAGTATGATTGATGCATTGCTAACGAACATATAGGTGGTCTTGGAGCACCGAAATGAATACTTAACTATATAGTCTGATATTACGTATTTCTATATTTTCGGAAAAAAACGTGATTAGTATTTCAACTGCCTCTCAATATAATAAACACAAGAAGTGTTCTTCTAGTCCTCGACCTAAGAGACTACTACTCTCCATCCCCATCATTGAGACTATTCGAGTATTTTCTTACTCGCACAAAACACAAAAGGGTGCTCCAAAACCTTCCTCTGTTCTAAATATTTAGTTGATAGTATTCATCTATGAATAATGTTTTAATCTCTTATTTTTATTTTTTTACCAGTTGGCCGTGTATCTTAAGAAGGAAATTCACTATTCATTTCTCCCTGTTTCTATTTCATTTTTTTGTCCAAAAACAAAGATGTTGGGCGTAATTATATCGGTTCTTTCTATTATCTTCTCATCACTCCGACAGAACTGCTAGCTCAGAATTTGACTGGACGCGCGGTTCGCTCTGCTTTTATCTTGTGCTAATGAACCGTAACATTAGAGGCAGATTGGCTTGCATATTCTATAGTTTGTATCTCCACCAATACCATCACCATCCAGCACCCATTCTACTCACACACTAGCCACACACTGCACAATACTTGCAATTTTACTCTCTTGTAAGATAAAGTTGTGAGCTTTTAGTGACGCTTAGATCGCACAGGCGCTTTTCGCTTTCTTGTGTAACTCTGCTACTCTACACTACCACTTAGCTCTAAGATCTCCTTCTTCCAAACTAAGATCGAACTATGTTGCTTCCTCCCCTTAAGGATACATCTATTTTTAGCTGAGGAACTCGTGCAACTCTTCCTTCCATAGAGTCTCATAATTTCTCTGTTGATCTCTCTAACCTCTGACCTAACACTATGTTTCACGTATGTTACAGACCACTACGCAATACAGAAAGCCTGAACACACTTCACTTTTGCATATCACGATTTTCCTAGTCTTCCTTAATTGACGTTTATGCCCCCCTATTCCTACACTATACGATCTGGTGACATTCCGACGAGGCCATATGAACATAGCTGATAATTTGTTGTACAGCCTTGGGATCCTTTTATTTACTTAGCATAAGAATAGTAGAATAGATTAGACTCACATTGGAAGATTATGAGAGATTACGATTAAGGTAGAGAATATGCATAGATAAGAAGTAGATAGGTAGAATACGACCTATGATAAGCTAGATAGACATTAGATTTAGATAGATTAATGGCAAAGTTATTCGCACAAGATAATTTAGTAGAGGTTGATACACACTCATCTTGGTTAAATAATAATCAGATCTTGCTGTACTAGTAGTTTTCATAATTCTAGTATTTATTTAGTAATGTAAGTAATAATAGGATATTTAATACACTTAGATAAACGTTATATCTTCTCCTCACTTTGTATTATTTGAATTTCTTTCTTTTTTCAAGGACCACCCTTATATATATTATATAATTATATATTAAGCAATTATTTCATTACTCACACATCAATTTAACTCTCTTCTCAATCCCTCTGCTCGTGTTAGTCCTCGGTATCCAAGATCTCTGATGGCAAGCGGCGAAAGTATTTGATTTGATAGTATTAAGACGTGAACCATATAGTTGGTAAAAGTGCAAGTGTAGTAATCAATCTAAGCACCACCAGACTAGTCTCATAAGCTCTTTTGGCATATACAAGCTGCGCAAACGTCACTTGTTCAGCGAAAATTTGCGCTTTAAGACATTGTGAAAGTATCTGTATATGTTGAGTTTCACATTCATCAAATCACCTACCTCCACGCTTGCCTATAAATCACCCAGAATAACAACTCTAAAGAGACAAAGCCCATAGAGGTCTCCGAGAGAAGCGAATGAGGGTCGCACTCTTGTCTTATGGCCTTTGTATACAAAGTATATTTTACTGTATTGATATGTGTTATGCAATGTATCTACTAGTTTATTGGTGCCGTATTAGACATTAGTGTAAGACACTATGCCGTAAAATGCAATACGTAAATATTATATACCAGAATAATTCTACTTGCGTATAACTTAAAGGGCTGAAGTAGACACAAAAAAAGCTATTCCTAGAGGAAAACCTCTAGTATGAGAGGCATTGCACAACCCCCAAACCCAGATTTTGAAAACCTCAAATAAATAGAGTTTTATTGTACTAGTGGATATATGAAAGAATGTGACGGAAAGTCACACACCTTATATTCAATTATTCATAAATGATAATTATATAGTATATATTATTATAAATTACTATATTATATGAACATAGAGTATAATAAAGATACTCAGGTTAATAAATAATTTGGAATCCGGGCACTTAAATGTTGTATCGGACACTTAATTTAAATATACCCAATTGAGACCTTTAAATTCCAATATTTCCTATAATCAAAGCCGACCTCTAAAGTTTACGACGAGTTTTAAAAAAGATAATTAAATATAGGATCAAAAAATCCATTTGGATCCACAGCAAGATAATCAATAACAATCTTATTTGGTGATATATTGCTTATCTCCGTTGCATGATTCAGCATTATTACTATGAAAATTTTGCTAGTTAATTTAACTAATCTATGTAAGGAGTGATTATAAATAATATTGTGTAGATAATTGCTCTCATGAAAAGCCACAAACCTGCGTATTTATCTTCTGTTGATTCACCTAACCCCGAATGGCCTTGACCACACCCCTTATTTCTACCGCAATATCTCCTTCCATAAACAGTTACTATAAATTTTGAATCATTTATTATTAAGTATATATATAAGTCCCATACTTCTAATCGCACCTGCCACTCAATACTTTCCTATTATCTTTATTTGATCATTCTTAGATATAAAGTCCTTTTATAATAGTTTGTGGATCATTGCTAACTTATTAATAAATTAAATTAATCTACATAAAAAATTATTCAATAGAATCTGTATATACTAAGTATCAATGCATCATACCTCATATAAGACTGAGCATTGAATATGTACTTTGTAATGATATAATGAGGATGAAGGTTAGAAGTGATGTTGAAACCATAAAAACACAATGGTAATATATATGTGTATATATATAAATAATATTATATATAATAATATATAAACCAAAATTTTTGAAAACAAAAATTGTAAAATAAAAAAATATTTTAAGTTTATAAAATACGAAATATTATGAATTAATTCAAACGGTTTTTGCGATATTTTTCATTTTCCTTGGGATTTCTTCATTTTCTACAGTGTTAAATTTAAAGCTCCACTAACATATTTGGTCAATGTTAAAACACCCCTTTAAAAAAAATTTTACGTAGTTATACGATATTAGCTCTTTAAATTTGTTAATCTCATTACTTTCCAAATAATATATAAGGCATAAAATAAGAGATTGCTCTCATAGGTTCTTCGATTTAGATATTAATTTATATCATATCTGAAAGGTAAATGGTCATTACTTATTTTATTATTTCTCCATAATTTAGCATTAAATCTAAATAATTCTCGAATCTTTATTATCTTGGAACTCGGTAAATATAATATTTGTATTATTATCTCTAAATATAGGGAATTAACATTTAAGACTCTTTGATGTATTATATTCAATTATTATAGTGCATGCTCCTCATATTTAGATTATTGTGTATAAATGATCTTATATTTAGTGTTTTAATTTTATATTATTTTATGAGAACAGTTTATTTAATATATCTATCATTTCTAGATTTCTTGTACTCTTTTCATTCTGAATCCTTTGGTAGTATACCATTGTATTTCATCAGTTATTTTTTATTAATTAATTACCTCGTTCTAACAATAATGCCAGATATTTTAATCTTTTCTACTATACTCGTAAGAAACATTAATAAAAGGACCAAAATATCTTCTTCAAATTTAATTATCTATTAATAGATCTAATCTGTTTGCTATTTAAAAAAAACTAAGCATTACCACCTGGCCACTTTATTCATTCTTAATTACTTCTTTTAACCGGTTGCCAATTTTCCTGGAATCATCATAAAGTCCTACTTGAAAGAATTTAGTCAAAAGATTTCTCCACCATATCAATATTACAAACTAATATAGGGGAAGATTTATATATTTCTCTAAATCCAATTTATAGGGGATCTATATATGATATATTTTACCATCTTATTGAACTCATTAAATATATATACCACCTTGAATATTATTCTAATATCATGTTCATTCATCTTCAGATTATTTATATATATACTATATATAATTAATACTCTCATTCAGTTTAGAAATGAGCAAAGGGGTATTTTGAAACATGTTTTCTGATATATGGGGTATGAATAGTGAATATCTCTTACTGATATTAGTTTAAGGATTTAATGTAACTTAAATAGGTATTAAATTAAAGAATAAAGTACAGTATATGGTAATAAGACTTATACTGCATATCATACCTTAAAAAAGTAATGTTATAAACCTGCAATAAGTAATTATATTTAGATTTTATTGATTATGAAGTAAATGTTATAATGATTTTGAACATATTTAGATGCGTTGTATATTATTGAAACTTATATTTATTTGATTATTATGTATATATATATAAATATCTATAAAATTTATATAAGTTATGTTAAATATATATTTACAAATGGAAATAATAGTTTCATTGAGCTTTCGCTTCTATGGTGGGAGGCCTCTTCAATATTAACTCTTTTACATTTAATCAATTCTAAGTTGATAGGAAATACTACTTATTTATTTAAATCATTAGCTTACTATCATATTTAGGGGCATTCTTCAAATATCAAATAAATAAATGACTGTATATTAGACTCATTTATAGCAGAATCAGCCAATATTTATAAAGATGAATATTTTTTGTTTTTTTATAAATAATTAATTAGAGTCACTATGATCTTTATTATCGAAACTTTAATCTCGTAAGTTAAGTAGGGGGGTCCATTCTCGTTATTTCGCTGCTGACCACCTGACCATGCGTACTATTGAAGCACAATCGCTATAATCAGGTGTATGAATATTTTTTACTCAATCTTATAACCTTTTACATGTGTGGTATGTTTTTTTTTTTTTATTTATTTTTATTATATATTTCTCTCAGTTTTGGTTCGTATTTAGTGGGGGTGGTCCAGTTGTGGTGAATTTATAACTTTTGTAAGACTGTATATATTCCTAAAATCAATTAAACCAATGAATATTTTTAAGTATCATATTTTGTGAAATATTTAATATATAATAGTCATTTATTGTGTGTTTATTAATGTTTTTTTTTAATACTTTAAATGTGTCTCTCACAATGTGGCAGAGAAACATCCTTACGTTAAGCTCCTTGTCTTAAATGCGTATAATCTATATATGGCCATCCTGAGCCAAAGCCTAGCTTTATAGTCTATTAGGTAAATCTCCAGTTCAGGATTGTTTTTAGGAATGTGTGTCAATAAGCATTATTCCCCATGTACGGTCTCGGATGAAAATCGCGGTAATTGTCAATCATTGTCGTAGCGTTCGTTGGGATCAATCGCATGATCCCACTACATTACAACAATCAGTTCAAAAAACTACAAAAAACCCCACAACTACTTGTCTCAGCTTCCTTCCTACTGCCCTCACTTAATTATCAACACATCCTCATTTTCCTGCGGAGTCCGTGTATACCCTCTTTGATGTCGTAGGGCAAAGAACCACGCAGCAAAAGAACCGCTAAATGAGTGTTAAATGCATCAAACATTGTCAACAAGGAATGATACAAAAGATTTTTCCTCACAGTCATTTATGAAACAGACTTGACTAGCTTCCTTTTGCCAATTTTGTCAAACTCAAAAAACTAAAATGTTTCAAACTTGTGAGATTAATATTTTGATGGAGAGTCATTATAAAAATAAGAGAATTGCAATTTGAATTTTATCTTAAAAGAGTGTTAATCATTTTAAAAGGATGAAATATTTATGGGAGAGTGACTAGTATGCCATTATACAATAGAATATTCACGAGTTATTAGATAAAATGTCAAGAAATGGAAATTTAATGCGATAACATTGTATTTGCTCGATACCGAAAGGAATTATGAGGACACTCCATCTACAACAGGACGCTCCGTGCTTATAAACTTATAATGCACGCCCAATATTAAGTCCCCAGGACCTAGATTTCACTGTGTGGAGTATCCTCGCTCTACCATGTTGACGCATTTATATTTGCACAATCATGAATGTTTCACAATATCTTGTTGTCAAATACCTGGAGATACCGTGTAATACTTTACTCCACTGTGATAATTTATACTTGACTATTCTAAGTATAGTGAAAGAGTAGAATCTTATATATATCATACATATCTAAAGGACTTCTATTAGTAAAACTCACTACTTGAGATAATACTATTGGTAAATATGAGAGTGTTTACTGGCCTTGACTACTCCTATATTAACCTACATATCGAAATATTGAACATAAGAAACGGTAAAGATGTTATAATCTTCTGGTAATTTTGTTCACTCTCATAGCCTGAGTCACTCACGCATATGATAAGTTAACTATTTAGTAAGCATGATTTTAGTAATTTATTATATAATTATATCCCATTTTTTTTATCATTAGATAAATTATTATAATACAAATTTGCGTGATCTCATTACTATACTTTATATATTAATATAATTAATATATTCCTATATATTATATATGAGTAGAAGAGAGAGAGATACTAGAGATACGAGATAAGATATATATTACGATAGAAGAGTGAGATGAGTGATATAGAGTATAGATAGAGATGAGATGAAGAAACGATGAGATAGTAATATATACGTAATATGAATATGAATATATAAGTATATATATTATATATATATATATATTATATATAATATATATATAATATATATATATTATAAGAAAACGAATTTTGTCTGGGTCCCCCCAAAAAAAATTCTGGATACGCCCCCTTGGCTTAATATAATATAATATATATATATTCATATATAGTATAGTATAGTAAATATACTAGTATTATATAGATTACTATATATATAATACTTAGTATATATATGATATTATATATCTAGTATAATTTATATATATATTTATAGAGATATACTAGAGAGAGATTAGTGAATGATGGAATAATGAGATGAATATATATATATAATATATACATATATATATAATATATATATATAATGAATATATTTTTTGTTATCTGGCAAATATATAAAATATATCATAGATTTTTTGCTTTTCATATAAACTTACCTTATGCACAATTTAGTATAGTAAATATTCTTAATCATTCTTTTAATTCTTGTATTATTAATATAACATTCCAAAAACTCATTAGGACATGTGAAAACACATTTTTTCTTCTTATTCTTTTTTTATTAATTATTATATTATTATTATTATTATTATATTATTATTATATTATTATTATATTATTATATTATTATATTATTATTATTATTATTATATTATTATTATTTATTTTTATTATTATTTATTATTATTATTAGTTATTATTATTATCTATTATTTATTTTATATTATTATTATTATTATTTTTATTATTTATTATTATATATATTTTTGTTTTATAATTTATTATTATTTTTATTATTATATTATTATTATTAATTATTATATTATTAATTATTATTTTTATTTATTTTCTTTTATATTTATTACATTATTTATTATTGAATTAGTTATTATTATTTATTGATTATTATTATTATTGATTAATTAATTATATTATTAATTATTGTATTATGAGAGAATTATTATTAATTATTATGTATTTAGTTATTTTATTATTTAATTATTACAAATGTTGAATAATATTTATTTTGTTATTATTTTTCCCCACTAAATAAGTGAAAAGTGATTCATATATATTATATATTATTATGTATTATTATTATTGAAGAAGTAATGATATATGAAATTTACGGTACTACTAAAGAGTAATTATATTCTTGTATTTATGGAATCGTATTACTGTACTGTATATCATTTTTAAAGAATAAAAGTATTCTTTGGATAAGGAATTCATTACGTACAGAATGTTTTCTCTACTCAATGCCCCTAAAATGATTTGTCATTTAGAAGACCGAATATAGGAGCTGCTTTTCAGTTACATAATAGACCAACACCGTATAAGAT
The DNA here is from genome assembly GCA_015478945.1 of Trachelipus rathkii. Lineage (NCBI taxonomy): Eukaryota > Metazoa > Arthropoda > Malacostraca > Isopoda > Trachelipodidae > Trachelipus > Trachelipus rathkii. The sequence goes on along the minus strand of JABUQX010119047.1, from coordinate 23,073 downwards.
ATATACGGCTGTTATATATTATTATTATATATATTATTATATATATATACATATTATTATATATTATATATTATATATATATATTATATTATTACATATATATATATATATATATTATTATAATATCCAATAGTTTTTGCCCCTCTATATATTATTATTGTTGTTATAAGTATATTAAGCAAATATTATTATTATTATTATTATTATTAATATGATTATATGTGATTATTATTATATTATTACATATATTATTATTATATTATATTATATTATATACATATATATTATTATATATATGTAAAAGAGAGAGAAGATATACAGATATATATGAGATAGAGTGGTGAGAGAGATATATCTATATCTATATCTATATCTATATATATATATATGGCAGAGAGATAGATATAGTATATATATATATATATATATATATAAAAAAAAAAAAACTGTCCTCCCCCAGGAAGGTCATGGCCTTCTAGGAAAACCACTGACCTGTCAGTCGGACCCATCGCCAGTCCTTGGTTACACGGGCCTAACGGCTAAATCCGCTGGCTGGCCAGACCTATCGCGGAA
>JABUQX010119047.1:0-20000 GCA_015478945.1 Trachelipus rathkii | reverse complement strand
CCTGTCAGTGTAACCAGCATTTTCTTCCTATCTGCCCGATTTCTGATCTAGAGCACTCTAGAAAAACATACTCGGAGAAAAGGATTCCGATGCTTAGTCCTTGATTTATTTTACACTCGGGTAGGGTTTCCAACCCTTTCAGTAGGTAGAAAATGTGCAATCTTCTTCCATTTTGGCCTCGAAACCCGTTCACTCAGAGCTCTGCAGAAGATCGTGTTTTCTAGGCGCGCAAAAGGTTCCAATGTGGTAATTGGAAGTTCCGGCAAGCAGATATGTTAAAGGACCTGGTTGCTAGCCCTGTCGTCCCTGATAAAACTATGTGAAGAGAGAAAGGGTTTTTTTTTTTTTTTTCCTTCATTATGTTCCGACAGTCTCGAATATCCATCATATTAAACATTAATGAATGGGGATGGTGCTTTTGTTAACTGATGAAATGGATGTGAGGGGAATGTGGAAAGAGCACTTCGAGAATCTTAAAATATTAACAGTAATGAAGAGGTAATAGGTGAATGTGTGTGTTTTGATGGTGCAAGAAGGAAATAGGTATATTTAGGAGGAATGTCATTAGGCAAGTCCAATTGTAGAAAATTTCTTGTATAGGTAAGAATGGTAAATCTGCAGGTATGAGGTATATACTGGTGAAATGAATCAAGAACGGAGGCGAGGATGGATTTGATTGATTGGATTTGGAAGTGTGTAATAAAAGCGTTTATGGAGGGCATAGTTCCGAGGGATTGGAGAGAGCAGTAATAGTACCCTTAATATAAGGGTAAGGGAGATAGGGGAACTGTAGGACTTATAGGGAATTAGTTGAGTGTTGTTAGGGAATATATATGCTGGTATTTTAGTCGAAAGAGTGCGTCGAGTGAATGAGGTGGATTGGTGAAGAACAAGGTGCGTTTAGGAAATGGTAGAGGATGTGTGGGATCAAATCTTTTACATTGAAAACAAATGACTGAGAAAATGAGGAGAAGAAAATAAATTGGTGATTTAGGACTTATGGATTTCAACAGGCCGTATGATAGGGATTAATAAGGAAGCTCATGGCAGGTGTTTAGTTTAATATATGGTGGTTGGTGGTAGGCTTCCTAATGGAATCAAAAGTATGTATTGACGATAGTGAAAGCGTGTGTAAGAATAAAATAGCGTCAAAGTGATTGGTTTAATATTTAATAGCGGAGTGAGGCGGGATGTGTTATGTCCCCTTGGTTATTCAATGTGTATTTGGATGGGGTTATGAAAAAAATAGAAGATGGAACTGGCAGGCAAACGATATTGGCACTATAAAACAATGGAGCTCAGGTGGAGGGTGCCCTACCCTATTATATGCGGATGATTTTGGTTTTGTGTGGTGAAATTCTGAAGAGAGTTTGAGAGGGATTGGTAGAGAGATTTGGCAGAGTGTGTAAAAGGGGGTTTTGAAAAGTAAAACGTAGATAAAAGTAAGGTTATGGTTGTGAGTGAAAACAGTTCTCGGTGTGAAGTTATGTTAGATGGTGAGCGCTGGAACAAGTGTCTGAGTTTAAAATATTATAGGAATATGTTGGATTTGATGAAAAGGGAACTTATGATGCAGAGTGTAGTAGGAAATTAATGAATGAGAGAAAGGTGGCTGGTGCAATTAAAAATTCGTTGAGGTGATTGTAAAGTGACTAAGTTTGAGGTGCGCGTAGGTCTTGCATGAAGGTATATGTTGTTACCTGTGTTAATGTTAGTAGTGAGACTATGGTCTGGGAATAAGAGGTATAGATGAGTTCTAAAATACAATGTGTTCAGATGGACAATCTTAGGTGTGTTAGGTTGTTTGAAAAGAATTGATAAAAGAGGAATGAACGCATGAGAAGTTATTTGTGGTGTGAAGGGAAAGGGGTAAATGAGAAATAAATGAAAGTACGTTGAGATTGTTGGTTCATGTGGAAAGGATAATGAAAGTCGGTTGGTTATTAAAGCGGGATGTAAGTAGTAGGCCCCTAGTTCGTCGACAACTCTTTCATTTGTCCTACGTTCTGAGCGTGCTTATCAGTCGGCACGTTTGTTTGATAATGATTAAAACGGGTGCACGTTTTTACTTGACAACGTAAAAGCTGTTTAACAGGTAACGATGTCTCGTAAATTATCATTTTAATTCGATTTTTTATTATTTTATATTCTTTTTATTATTTTTTATTTTTATTTTTATTTATTTATTATTATTTATTATTATTATTATTAATTATTATATATTATTATATTATTATATATTGATTATATTATTATTAGTTTATTATATATTATTGTTTTTATTATGATTTATATATTATTATTATTATTATTATTTATATCTATTATTATTTTATTATTATTATTATTATTTTTTATCTTAATTTTACATTTTATGTTTATTGTATTTATTTCTTTATTTTATTGGTATTTATTTTATTATATACATTTTCTTCGCGGGCGTTAGCATCGTTCCTGTCGCAGCCGCTGCTGGAGCTGCTGCTGCAGCCGCAGTCACTGTGGCATGCGGCCGCCACCGCTGAGAGTGCGCCGCTCGTCCCGCCTCCGGTTCCGAGTCCGGTTCCGGTTCCGGTTCCGGTTCCGACACAGGGTCGTGTTGATGTTTCGGTTCAGGAGCCTCCAGCAGTAGTCATCTCCTGGAAAAGTTTTTCTTATTATTATTATTATTATTATTATTATTATTATTATTATTATTATTATTATTATTATTATTATTATTATTATTATTATTATTATTATTATTATTATTAACACATGGCCCCAAAACCTGGGATATTGACGTAGAAGGATGAAATTTGGTATACAGCCTTCTAAGGATGTATCTTAGGTGCAACCGTGATAAAATGACCGAGGGCACCCTATTGGGGGCTGCTGGCCCCCAAACCTGAAATAATGACGTAGAACGACGAAACTTGGTATACAACCTTCTGAGGATGTAGCTTAGGTGTAACCGAGATAAAATGACCGAGGGGACCCCATTGGGGGCTGCTGGCCCCCAAACCTGAAATATTGACGTAGAATGATGAAACTCAGTATGCAGCCTTCTTATAAGGTACCCTCATTATAGAAGAGATAAAATCACACTACGCTCCCTAGGTTGATGGGCTGTGCCCCAAACCTTGAATATTGACATAGAACGATGAAACCCGATATACAACCTTCTTATAATAATAAAATAATAAAATCGGATCTAATGACATTGTTAAGGGAGAATTTTATTGATGAAGTTTTATTTTCAAGAACAACTGTTTTGAATAAATTTATATTACATATGGTCATGCTGTTCAAAGAGAAATTATTTTTTTACAATTTAGGTAAAATAGGAATATATATACTATATATATATATTATTATATATAAATAATATATATATAATATATATATATATATATATATATATATATATATATATATATATATATATATATATATATATATATATATATATAAAAATACTTTTTTATATAATATATATTATATATATATATATAATTTATTATATATATATATTTAAAGTAAAAAATGTCTTTTGAATTAAACTGTGACATATGTTCAGGGACAGCTCAAGATTCAATGAAGGAATCCTTTTTTAAACTTTAGGATGAACTAAAATATTTAATTTTTTGCTTTTTAGAAAAAAAAATAATTAAAATTATAGTGCTTCAATTCAATGTAGTTCATCGTTAAAAGAGGAATTATATTAAAATATAGGAAGAAAGTGAATTTTCTTTTCTGTATTTCTTAAATTCTTATTTCTAAAAAAAAAAATGTTTTAATTCTAAATTAATAAAGGTGTCATTAACCAAACATTTAATTTCATCCTACCATCAAAATTTTGGAACAGAATTAATGATTTCATAACTGTAAATGGAGAGGGAATTTTAACTAGGGGTCGGAGCAGGAGTCGGAGCCGGAGTCGGAGTGGTGATTTTAAAAATGCTGGAGCCGAGCCTGAGCCGGAGGTCGAGGCCGGGGTATTTTAAAATGCTTAGAGCCCGAACCGGAGGTCGGAGCCGATATTAATTTTTAAAATGCTTTATCAATTGGCCCTAGTTGATTTTTCCTTTCTTTTTGACCTTCAACTGATTCCCATTCAATAAGAGGTATTCTAATTTTGTATATACAGTCAGTTCTTTGGATTTTTTTCTCATAACAGTTTCATGTGCAAATGTCAAACATCTTATCGTATGACTTTACTACAGCTATGAAGTCATTATTTCGTCTGCTTTGTGGAGTCTTATTTAGTTTCAAAGCTGATTCTATAAGTCTTTGAATTCTTAAAACTATTCCTGCATGTGTTATTGTTGGAAATAAAAACCTTGTCCAAATTACTTCCAGGTCCCTGGCAACAATTCTGTAGCCATCTGTAGCGGTTATCGAACCTTTTGAAGGTACTTGTTCTCTATTCATAACAAATAGGAAATGCCTTACAACATCTGCTTCTGAAGGAGTCATCGAAGGCGGAAATTCACATCGAAATTCAAAAAATAAAAATCGTATAATTTGCTTCGGATAGACATTATTGATTTTAATTTTTTTATTATATTTATCTAAAAGAATAATATATATATATAATATTATATTATATATTATTATATATTAGGATTGGATATATAATATATAATATATATATTATTAATATATATATATATATAATAGGATGGGAACCCCAATACGATTATATATATATATAATATATATAAAATTATATAAAGATATAATAATATATATATAATATATATATATATATATTATTAGATATATATATATATATAATATATATAATATAGATATATATAAATATATATATATATATATATACTATATAATATATATATAACGGGTAAGATGAATACAAACTTCACGTAGTATATATTGTATAGATTTCACTTCCCCCTGGAGGCAAATAAATGAGATAAAGAAGCTAAAAGATAAAGAACGCGGAAAGCTAGACGGGACCATTTTATTTTATATTGTGTATCCATAAGAATCCCATGTTAATAATATATTAAATCAAATACTTAGCTTCTTTATCTCATTTATCTGCTCCCAGGGTGAAGTGAATATATATATATATATATTTATATATATAATATATATATATATATATATAATATATTATATATATATTATATTATATATATATATATTATATATATTATATATATATATATATATATATATGTACTGGTAGTCAGTACTATAAGATAATGCTTTTATAATCTTTATTGTAATTATAAAGCTAGAACTCAGTTTTGAGGCAAAACTACTCCCAAAATTGATAAGAGTAGAAAACCCAAAGCATCTCTTTTAAAAGTTATGTGTATTTAGTAGTACGGTAAAAATGCCTTCAATTTAACTCCATATCATAAACTATTTTTATTCTTTTTTATATTATTTCAAATTGAAACAGCCAATAGAACGTCTTTCTCCTACCCGGTTCTATATGCGACCGAGGAAGGGAAGGGAGTTCGGCCAACGACATCAGGGCCGTAAGACGTGCGCCAGGGCCTGGCCCTGGCACGCTAAATATATTATTTTTATATTAAAATTAAAGGTGTTATTATATAATTAATGTTCTCATAACAAGATCTCTTGTAAGTATCATATTTGATACACATTATTGATCATAAGTGAAATAATTCAGATATAAAAAATATAGAGAATGGTGAAAGAGACCTAGTAGGGAACATGACATTCTAATATATGCCCCACTCTGCAAACTGTTCTAAAATAAAAATTTATATAATATCTGGACTCGAGTACTCACGAAAAAGTATTTGAATTGTCAATGACAAAGTCCTTATTTATTATGTAAGATAACAAAATTATCTAATTATTGATCTGCGATCAAACCATAACAAGAAAAGAATATTAATAAAGAAAATAACATCAACTATTTTTTTATACACCTTCCTTTTTATTATTGTACTCGAGAGGTGAGTGATTTAATTCTATGTTTAATTAATTAATGACCTCATCATCTCGCTGTACATATATATAATATTATTTAAAAACACTAACACTATAACAGTTTCACTTACAAGGATTTAAATATGAACTAAAGCTAATATGAAATCTTAATTTTTGGCTGGATAAAATATTGCTGAATAAGATTTTTACTGAAAATATTTAATGTGCGCTTTATTTTGCTCAATATGTGTGTATGTGTATGTATGTATGTATTTTATAACACTAAATCTCATATTTAGAATTCAGGGTTATTTTACCTTGTAAAGTCACTTGTTCAAATAAAGATCATATCTAATACCCATTTTTATATTGCTTTATTTGATAGATGAAAGACTAAATTCTGTTAAAAAAAATGATTTCACCTTCCAAGGGGTGGGACAGAATGGGGAAATTTTTAAAATTGGGATAGGAACTTTTTATCTGTTTATTGAAGGATCAAAATATTACAATCGCTAGATGCGTCTAGTCTTTCTGATTCCAAATATATAAATAATATGTTAGATTTATTTTGATAATTAAAGTAACTATGGTCCTGGGAAGTTAAAGGGAGGAGACCCCCCCAAAATATTTTAGCCTCCAGAACTCAAAAGTATTCGCCTCAGAACATTTTTATTTGAACCATTGGCTTTGCATGGTAAAATAACCCTATACACCAATGTTCATCAAAATCAGATACGTAGAAGTGGGTGAAATTGGTTGATATGTTCTATAATGCTCCAAAAAAGTAAAAAACTGGGGTCTGTGCGCGAGGGGTAGGGATGCCGCACAGCCCTGAAATTTTAATCGTAACATTTGACTATGATACTGACGTGTGTGCATACCATTGTTTTTCAAAATAAAATTTTAAACCAACCTAATATATATATATATATATATATATATATATATATATATATTATATATTATATATATATATATTATATATATTATATATATATATATATATATAATGGTAATTGAGGAATTGGTAAAAAGGAGGAGTAGTATACAAAACGGGGCTACCAGCACACTTGCTCCCTTCTGTCGCAAGTGTGCTGGTAGCCCCTTCGCTCCCCGTTTTGTATACTACTTGTAAAGGTTTGTTTGCTTGTATGAAATTGGAAATATATTTTAGTCAATGAAGATGTATGAATATATTTTTTTAATTTTGCTTACCAGGTGCTCCATCGACATATATTCTGAGCAGTTTACCTGCTAATTGCATAAAATTTTATAAGGAAAGTTTTATAGAGAGTCAAAGGATCTTTAATTTTACTCTTTTATAAATTTTTCTTTAAAATAATATTTGAAAAGTTATGAGGATATATATTAATAAATATCCACCCTGTAGAAATTTTCATAGAAACAATTTTATAGAAAATTGCAAAATAAGTACATTTGTTTCTATGTGTTTTACTCCTAAAATAAACATTAAAGGAGCTATTTTAAAAAAAACATAAAATATGAAACATTTTAAATACTGTAGGAGTTCCAAATTTTTGATCTTGAGTTGCGGTCTGTATCTGAGTGGTTTGAGCACTCGACTCCGCTTTCGGAGGTAGCGAGATCGAATCCTAAGGCAATCACGGTATAATACTATCAATGTTTTGTAAGAGAGAATTGCACTCGGTAGTTTGCACTACCGAGTGCAATTTTGCACTACCGAGTGCAATTTTGCACTACCTAGTGCAATTTTGCACTACCTAGTGCAAAATAATAACTTGAAAAATAATGAATCTATTAAAATTTTGCAGGAAATTTAAAATTGATTTATAATAAAAAATTCTATAATAAATATGGAAATAGTATGTTCATTACACAAACATGAAAGTAACGAAAATTGTAAATCATGTAATTTTTTAAAAAATTATAATCAAAATTATAATCATTCTAAGTATTATTATGAAGCTTCTCATTCGCAAAATAATTATGATAAACCATTAAAATATTCATCAAGAATATATTTAGAGAAAATTTATTGATAAATATTACAAAAAACAATAAAGATATAAAAAATAATTCTTGATAAAATATTAAATCTCAAACGATTGAATTAGAAAGAGACATCTTCAACAGAGAGATGAAAAGAATTTCAAAAGAACAAAATCTCATTTAAATGTTCATGGTCTTAAAAATTTATAAATACTACAATTATGTTGGTGTTCAAATGTAATTATATCTTGATTTTCAAAAGTTTCTTAATAAAAGAGGAAATTACATTAAATGAACAATGGCAATGTGGAAGAAAAATGTGAGTATTAACGAATGGGATTTAATCAAGTAAAAGGGAGGATATGAGCATTATATTTTTAAAAATTTTAAAAATATAATTTTTTCCCCTTTTATTTTTTTATTCAGTTTTTATTTCTTCTATAAATAAATAAGGGAAATAAAAAATTTGAACAAAAAATAAAAAGAAAAGTCAACCTTTTCACAAAATAATTATATTTTTGAGATGGATAATTATGCTAGAACAAACGATGAGCTAAATTCTATAATTTTAGATAAAGAAACGTTTTTCAAGAAGAATAAAAAAATTTAGAAGAAAAATATAGCTCCTATTTTAAAATCAAAACTAGAAAATAATTTTATGAAATTTCAAGGAATAAACGGAAAACTTTCCAAATTGCTTATTAATAAAAAAATCTATAATAAAATGCTAAGATCTGAGAATGAGCAAAATCCAAAAATTGGACTTGCTAATAAAAAAAATCTATAATAAAATGACAAGATCTGGGAATTAGCGGAAATCCAAAATTGACTTATAATAAAAAAAAGCTTATTAATAAAATGACAAGATCTGAGAAGGAGCAAATCCCAAAATTGACTTATAATAAAAAAATCTATAATAAAATAACAAGATCTGAGAATGAGCAAAATCCAAAATTGACTTATAATAAAAAATCAATAATAAATTGACAAGATCTGGGAATGAGCAAAATCCAAAATTGACTTTTATTAAAAAAAGTATGGTAAAAATGTCAATTCTGATATCTTAATACTTAAAATTAATACTTGAAAATTAATATACTAAGTAATAAACATATGAGAAAAATACAAATCAGTCATTGCCTGATTTGAATTTTATTTTTAATGATTAAAAAGGAAATTAGTTCACTGTTGTAATAGAAGCGTTTCTAAATCTTAAAATTCATTGAGAAAAGTAAGATTCATTCAAAGAAATTCATGCAATGTGATATATAAAAATTGCCGCCGAGAAGGAATGTCAAGGTAATTTTAAAGCATATTGTTATACTAATATATAAAAATCATTGATCCAAGGATGTATATTAATAATATGATAAAGTATAATTTCAGAAAAAATTGCAAGAACAAAAATTGCGGGAAAATTTAAAACTTGAGTCTCTCTATTTTTATCGAATTTTATAAATCTTTACCTGATGGAGAAAAACAAACGATTCAAAATTGGTTTAATAGCGGTTCCATGACAAGTATAACAAATAATTCCCAAATAAAAGATACTATTCATGAAATGATCAGTAAAATTGAAGAAAAAATATGTAAATTTACAAGAGAAGGGTCAGGATGGATTATCAATAAACTTTTAGATTTTGAAATAAAGATAGCAAAATATAAACCATTAAGAAGGATCAAGATATTGAAACTCCTTCAAAATATAAAAAACCAAAATAATTGGATTGATTAATATTCAAAATAAAAAAATGATAACGAATGTTTCAAATGGTGCATAGCAAGATCTGATTGTTTAGCAGAAAGAAATCCACAGAGATTATCAAAAAGAATAAAAGAAGTAATCTTAAAAATTAAATTGGAAAGAATTAAGAATTCCCAGTTCAATAAACAGGGGGATACTAAATTTGAGAACCAAAACGATGTGTCAGTTAACGTATTTGACTAGATGAAAAGAAATATTATATCCTTTAGAATTACAAAAGTTGAGAAAACTAAAACATGTTGATTGTTACTTTTAATATTCAAATGGATAAAAATACCCACATTATTTACTATGAAACAATTTGAGTCCATTCATGAGATTAAGAAGCATAAAGAAAAAACTTATCCATGTCGATTCTGTTTACATAGTTTTTATAAAAAAAAATTATTAGATAATCATTTACCAGAATGTAGTATTCATAAACCGGTGAGAATGGAATTATCTGAAGGTCAAGTTCAATTTAAACTGTATTATAAACAATCAGACATCCATTTTGTTATTATATGCAAGATTTTTGAAAGCACCTTACAAAAAGATACAAACGAGTCAACCGGAATCCTAAAGAATCTTATACATTAACCTACAGAAACATCAACCAAACAGTTGGTGTTGTTATACGAAATGTGATGTAGATGAATATTCAAAGCTCGAAAATATATGAAGGAAACGAAGCACCTAAAACGTTTACAGAATATTTAATTTCAGAATCAAAAAGGATTTATAAATTACTGAAAAAGAACGAACCAATGAATTTAACTTCAGAAGAAAAAATGAATCATGAAAATGCTAATCGTTGTTATGTATGTAAAAAAGAATATACACAATCAGATTTCAAAGTAAGAGACCATAATCACTTAACAGGAGAATATAGAGGACCTGCTCACAGAAGCTGTAATTTACAAATTAGAAATCCTAAATTTATTCCAATAATAATGCATAACTTATCAAAATATGACGCTCATTTATTCGTTAAAGAATTTGGACATATCGATGGTGAATTAAAAGCAATTCCTCAAACGGATGAAACTTACATAAGTTTCAGTCAGTATATAAAAGTAGGTGAATATAATGAAGAGAAACCTATAAACATAGAGTTGAGATTCCTCGATAGTTTTAGACAGGGATGGCAATTTTGGTGATCGCGGGGCCTGATTTTTGATTTTTTTAAAAAAAACAATTTGTGATTTTTTTGATTTTTTGATATTTTTGATTTTGTGGATTCGTAAGTCACGCGAAATATAATTTGCAGGGTACATATTATATATCGCGTGACGGTACGAATCTTGAAAAAAAATCAAAAAATATCAAAAAAAATTTCAAAAAAATCAAAATTTGATTTTTTTTAAAAAAATCAAAAAAAATTCACCAAAATTGCCATCCCTGTTTTAGATTTCATTTTCCATCTCTTGCTAAAGAGCTATTCAAAATTTAAACGGAGAAAAAATTTATTAAAGAATTTACATAAACATATCAAGATGAAGCAGTTTCAGCTTACTAAAACTCAAAGGAATTATCCATACGACTGGATTGGATAATATAACAAAGTCTAATCATGAAAAAATTACCTAAAAAGAGAAATTTTATTAATATTTTAAATAATGAAGATTTAACGAATGAGGAGACTACAACATGGCCAGACTATCTGGACAAAATTTAATTGTAAAACATTTAAAGATTATCATATGTTATACTTACAATCTGATACATTATTATTAGCGGATGTGTTTGAAAATTTTAGGACAACTACTTGGTTAGATACTTATAAATTAGACCCAGCGCGTTATTTAAATCTCCAGGGTTATCTTGGGATGCATTATTAAAAAAAACGAAAGTAAAAATTAGATTTATTTAAAAAGATCCGGATATGTTGTTAATGATAGAAAGGGGATTAGGAGGAGGAATCAGTACCATAACACATAGAGAAATGCGAAAGCTAATAATCCATATATTCAAGAAAGTTAATGAAATGAAAAGAAGCTGAATAGTTATATCGCCTTTTTAGATGCTAATAATTTAAGTACGGTTGGGCAATGTCTCAGTATTTGCCTACGGGAAATTTTAAATGTATTTGAAACATTAACGATTTTGATGTTTAAGACATTCATGATGAATGAAAAAAAGGAATATATTTTAGAGTTGATTTGATATCCTAAAAGAACTACACCCAATTACATAACGATTTACCCCTTAGCAGCAGAAAATTTAAAGCATAAATAAAAAGTTTCAAAATTAGTTCCAAACTTGAAAATAAAGAAAAATATATTATACACTATAGAAATTTTAAAACAGTGTTGAATGTTTAGGATTGAAACTTAACGAACAATAACATAGGAATATTAGAAAATTTTTGATCAGAGTCGATTGGATGAAACATTACATTGATCTTAACACCGAGAAGAGAAAGGAAGCGAAGAATGAATTTGAAAAAGATTTCTATAAATTAATGAACAATTCGGTGTTTGGGAAAATGATGGAAAATATTAGAAATATAGTTGATGTACAATTAGTTAAAAATGATGAACAAGCTCTAAAATTAGTAAATAAACCAAATTTTGAATCGTTTAAAATATTCTCAGAAAATTTAATAGCTAGCTTATCATATGAAAAAAACTAAACTAAGATTTGATAAACCTATCTATGTAGGAATTATTTTAGAGTTAAGTAAAACTTTAATGTATGACTTTTATTATCAGCATTTTAAAAAAAATAAAAGATAATAAAAAAAAAGCAAATTATTGTTTCGGCATACAGATTCATTATTGCTATTAGTGTAGAAAACGAATGAATATATAAAGATATGAAAAGGAATATAAAACTGTTCGATACATCTGATTATCCAAAAGAGCATAAATTATATTCAGAAAAAAATAAAAAGGTATTGGGTAAAATGAAAGATGAAACAGCTGGAAAACTGATAACAGAATTTGTAGGACTAAGAGCAAAATTATATGCTTATTAAAAACCATTTAGAAATAAAAGAAACTAAAAAAGCAAGGGAGAAAGAAAAGGCCGTTATTAATCAAAAACGATTAAACATTGATGGGGACATAAAAAAAGTTATTATTTATGAAAAGAAACTCTTATATAGAAACTAAATTAATACGAAGTAAAAAACATGATTTGTATACTACACAAGTAAATAAAATAGCCTTATCGAGAAATGATGATAAAAGATATATATTAGAAAATAATATAAACACATTAGCTTTAGGACATTATAGAATAAGTTAGTCGGCGCCAACAATAGATTACCTTTTAGTTGTAAGTTAGAGTTAAGGAAAAATTTAAAAAATATAATAAATATATATTTAAAAAAAATATATATATTTTTTTAAAAAATATTTTAAAATGTAGCCCCCTGCCTTAAGGCAGGGGGCGCTTTCAAAAAATATAATAAATATATGATTAGCGCGGGTCCTCGAGGACCCGCAGGATTTCTTTTCTATATTATATTGTAATTTGTTTTTTTAAAAAAAAAATACAAACTATAGTATAATTTAAAAAAATTTCTTTCGTGAGATGAATCCGGCGTTGCCTAAAGGCAACGCCGGATTTCTTTTTATATTATATTGTAATTTGTTTTTAAAAAAAATATAAACTATAGTATAATTTAAAAAAACTTCTTTCGTGAAATGAATCCGGCGGGTCCTAAAGGACCCGCCGGAATTTCTTTTTTATATTATATTGTAATTTGTTTTTAAAAAATACAAACTATAGTATAATTTTAAAAAAACTTCTTTTTATATTATATCATAAAATAATATACAATAATGGATAGAAATATTAACTCTAACAACAATCCTGAATTAGCGATACAAAAAAATGTGTAGAATGTTCATTAAATTTTCTAGATATTTTTAAATTTATAAAAATCATTAATTTTAATATAGAACCGTTTATGATTGATAAGTTTTGGTATAGTTTAGGCTACGTAAATGAATATTATACAAAAAATCAAAAAAAAAAAAATTTAACGATAATGCGCGTTATTATAGACACATCTGGTCAGAAAAGCCAGATGCGCTTAAAATACTAAAGTGATAACTTTTTTGAAAGTACCTTCAACGAGAACCTCTCAGTTGCGAAGTTCGATACTACTTTTAAACTATCATTTTTTTAAAAAAAAAATATAATATATTATATTATATTTTATTTTTTACGCAAACTGTTTCGAAGAAACTTTGAAAATACGTTAAATAAAACGTAGTTATCACATCTGGTCAGAAAAGCCAGATGCGCTTAAAATACTAAAAGTGATAACTTTTTTGAAAGTACCTTCAACGAGAACTTCCCAGTTGCAAAGTACGATACTACTTTTAAACATTATCAATTTTTAAAAAAATAAAGATATCTTTATTGGCTAAATTTTTTTTCAAGCAAATACAATTATTATATATTTTCAACAAGGGACCCCGAAACGTCACCCTCTTTGAATAAATTACAAACGAAATATAATTTTTTATAACATTACAAAGGAGGTGGGTGGTGAAACGCCACCCCCTTTTGAATTAAAATTACAAACGAAATTATAATTTTGTAACATACAAAGGGGGGTAGATCGTTCGCTACCCCACTTTTGAAAAACCTAAAAAAATACTAAATATAAAGATTTTGTTATTCATTTTTTCTTTTATTAATTAAATGATTTGTAAAATATTTACCTTCACTGAAAGATGAGAAGAGCAAAAATAATCAAGAACATCATTTCTTATTACCATCTCCTAACTGTAAGAATTCTAATTATTGGTGAGTCTGGATGCGGTAAAACGAATTTCTAATAAGAATATTAGTTTTATTGGATTAAGTGGTTAGGCTTTTTATAAATATATTTGTTTTGGAAAGTCTTTACACCAGCCAGAAATATAAAATTAATAAAATCAGGATTGATAGATATAATAAAAAGGCGAAGTTCTTTGAATTATTGGAAAAGGAGGGGGTGTGAATATCGATTTCTTTATTAGAAATCTACCTTTAAAAAGAATAAAAAATCAAAATATAAGGTAGATATTATGAAGATTCTTCCGAAATTCTAGACCCGAAGGATGTTAACAACAAGAAGAAAAATTAATTTGTATGATGATATATTGAATGATTCAAATCAAAGTTTAAAGCTGAAGATATTATACGAAGAGGAAAGACATAATAATAACAAGCTCTATTTCCTATATTAGTCAAAACTATTTAAAATTTCCTCGCAAAATAATATATCAAGATGCTAAGTGTAAATATGGTTCACACGACACTGTAATGGATTATTAAATATTTTTAATGATTTTATTCAAAGATATGACGTTGGAAGAATTTCGTAATTATTGTGAAACTGCTTGGAAAGGAACCATTTGGTTTTCATTGTTAAAATAAAAAATTACCACCAGGAGAGGAAGATATCAAGCTAATTTTAAGTCTATATATGTACCTAAAAAGTTTTTCCTCTTAAATAAATGTATATTTACAATACAACTCGAAAAGTTGTCATAAAAAGACAAATTATCATTGAGAAAGAATTCAATAACCTGAAACCCTTGATAAATCAAAAATATATTAATGAATGAACATTATTTTTAAGCAGACGAAAACTGGTTCAGGATTGTTAAATTCAGCGTTGAAGAAACTTCCTTTACCAGAAATACATTTAAATTTACCCAATAATATTCCATCGGAAAATATTGAAAACGGATCGTTTAGGAATACAGGGAAATATTCATATTGCGGTCCGGGTACGAAAGTACAAAAAAGATTAAAAGAAGGATATGATGGTGTTAACAGTTTAGATAAGGCCTGTAAACAACATGATATAAATTATTTAAAATATAAAAATACGAAAGAGAGAAATGCAGCAGATGATTTATTAGCAAAACAAGCGAGTGAAATTGCGTTAGATCCTAATGAACCAGAGTACGTTAGAAAAGACGCGAGATTAGTCACAGAAGTATGGGAATAAAATCAAGATTCGGAATGGGTTTACCATCAAAAAAACGGGGTAAAGAGCTCGCGAAAATCGGGCTCTGAAAAATTGAGGGAATTATATTATAATTCCTAAATTAGCATTTCCAATCAATGATTTAATACGAAAAAGTGGATTATCTTCTAAGATAGTTAAGGACTGGTTAGATCATCAAAACGTTTACACATTACATAAATCGATAAGACATAAATTTCCTACGAGAAAAGTGATGGTCTCTAATGTTGATGATCAATGGTAAGCTGATTTAGTAGACATGCAAAAATATAAAATTCAGAATAAAAATAAAAATTACGTATTAAACAGTTTAAGATATATTCAGTAAATCTACGCTTGGGCTACCTCCTATTAAAAAAAAAACTGAAATGTATCGCAGAGGCGTTTCAAAATATTATTTAAGGAACGAATTCCTAGAAAAATACATACGGATAAAGGACTCGAATTCCATAAATAAACCAACTCAAGAACTATTTAGAAAACATAGAATACATTGGTTCGTTACAGAGAATGAAACGAAAGCCTCAAGTAGATAGAAAGATTTTAACCAGAACTTTTAAAATCTTAAATGTGAAAATCATGTTTTTACGGAAAACAAAACGAAGAAATGAGTTGATATTCTCCCTGATTTGAGTAAAAAATTATAATACAAGTTCTCATAGAAGTATTAAAATGACTCCTGAACAAGGATCTTTTGAGAAGAATAGTAAAGTTGTGTATGAAAATTTATTTCCTCCTACTAAGTCTAAACTTAGGAAACCAAAATTTAACCTTGGTGATAGAGTAAGAATCAGCAGAAAATATAAAGATTTTAGAAAAGGTTATCTTCCAAACTTTACAGAAGAAATATTTATTATATCTGAAGTATTGAAAACAAATCCTATAACTTATAAAATAAGAGACATGAGTGATGAAGAGATTATTGGAAGTTTTTATGAACAAGAAATGGTGAAATATGAAAGTGAATTATACGAGGTTGAAAAAATATTAAAAAGAAATAAAGAGAAAATATTAGTTAAATGGAAAGGATACAATACAACATCTTGGATAAATGAAAAAAACTTAACTGAAATATAGAACGTGAAACAGGAAACAGCTAAACATCAAACATCAAACAGTTAAACGGCTTTATGAAACAGATATCCTATGTAAAACGGAACGTGAAACGGTTAAATATTAAAACG
The DNA here is from genome assembly GCA_015478945.1 of Trachelipus rathkii. Classification (NCBI taxonomy): domain Eukaryota; kingdom Metazoa; phylum Arthropoda; class Malacostraca; order Isopoda; family Trachelipodidae; genus Trachelipus; species Trachelipus rathkii. The sequence continues at coordinate 3,208 of JABUQX010119047.1, read as the reverse complement.
GAACGTGAAACGGTTTGATGTTTGATGTTTAGCTGTTAGATGTTTGATGTTTAACTGTTTAATGTTTGATGTTTTTTTTTCTCTATAATAAATGGTATATGTTAATATTAAAGAGAAATCTGATTTAGTAAATATTAGAAAGAAACTTTAGGTGAACAAGATATCTCTCAAGAAAATATTAAACTACTACAACCATTAATTGAACCGATTAAGGATATAACTGTGCATCAAAAAGAAATACTTCAAACTCAACCAACACTACCAGCTCTTACTTCACGTCAAGTTCCTTTAGCTATTGAAGAAGTATCAGCATCACCTAGCTCTCCTAGATATAATTTTACAAAGTTAGGAAAAATAGCAGGAAAATATATGAAAGTAATTTATTATCCTAATAAATATGACAACGCATTCGGTATTAAAATGGCTGAAGGAGGTGATAATTTTAAATTAGGTAACGCAGCAGTTAAAATTGATGGTAATAATTTAATTATTGATAAAACCCAATACATCGGTACTGAAGGTCTATGGAAACTTCTAACCTTGAAAAATCCTGGAGAAGTTTCCGTAAATGACTATAATAATTATAAGAAAATAATGATTCAAACTAAAGCGTTTTTTAGATACGATGGAAGTACTGCTAAATCGAATAAGGGTGATAAATATAAGATGTTTATTAAACCAATATATGATTGAATATAAATTGCTTGATGAATTAAAATAGCAGAATTACGTCAGAAAGTAAGAAACACAAGAAGAAAGCAGTGTGGAGAAGATACCTCCGAAGAACTAGTGTTAAGAGACGTACCTGACAATATCAGGTACCGGGATTTAAATTTTTACCTTCAGATCCTAATGAGCTTGTTAATATAACATAGAATATTATTTTCAAAAATTCAATCGGGTAATACTAATGCATTTAATGAGTTACACAGTATTAAATAGATGAGACTAGTTAAGATTCTAGGTATATTTGATACAAGACTATATACAAATCTATAAAATAACCTTTTCGCTATAATAAATGGCATTTGTGTTTATGCTTAGAATACATCTTGGATTTCAAATATAATTTTTTACCCTTCTTTAAAAATTAGAAAAGGGTAAACACATTGAAATAAGCGTTATTAAAATATAAATGACGTATAATCAGAAAAGTACCAATATTGATGAATCAAAATAATAAATTGCATTAAATGAAATATAACCGGTAAAATTTTTGAAATATTTATATCCCAACAGGAGCTTATGAACTTTAGACGATAAATAAATACATTCAGGAGCATCTTGTTAAACATGGCAATAAAGGCATTTTCAATACGTATTAAAGCAAACTATATAACTATAAAATGTATTATTCATGTTAGGGAGGCCTTTAATTTTATTAATATTTCAATAAATGTCATTAAAAAATCTTTTAGGATTTAGTAGGGATACTATTGAAGGCATTGGAAAAACATGAATGAAAGTGAAAACATTTTAATATTTCGACCCAGTAAATTCGTATCTAGTAATTGCGATATTATAAGAAGGTTCTTAATCTTAATGGGACAATCAAAAACCAATTTTTGTATAGTTTCTTTCCCGATTGATTCCCTTCCTGGTTATAAATAAATGAGAGAGACCTAATACAGTAGTATATCTACGGATAACAATTCCTACAATCAATTCAATTCGTATTTGGCTTACTGATCAAGATGGTAAACCATTAAATATACTCGAGGAGAAAAAATAACTATTCGATTATATTTAAAATCAACATAAACTTTTTTTTTTCTCTATAATAAATGGAGTATAATTTAAATTGGAAGGAATCATCAGAAATAAATGATTCTATTAAAAGATTTGAATATCAAGAATATGAACCTTATACAGGAGTTGATTTAAATACACCTAGTGATATAAGAATATCAGTTCAAAATCAGGATGAATTTTTATTATCTTCTAGAAGTTATATTTATACAGAAGGATCTTTATAAAAAAGAAGACATATCAACATTTGAAAATGATCAACCTGGAACTGAAACTGGAGCAGGAAAAATATTTATATATAAATTAATAATAACGGAATCATGTATTTTATTTTCAAGAGTTGAATATCAACTTGGAAATAAAAGTATGGAAGAATAATCCATAATCCGTGGACAAGCATTCAACTATGAAAGGATTTTAACATTTCCTCCACAATTATTCAGAAGGTATGTAATTTTATGTGGTACACCTGATGAATGTGAAAAAGTATGTTAAAAAAATTAATTAAATTCTGGATATGTTGGAGAGACACAAATACGTATTTAAGAAACTCATCGGGGAATTTTCGTGTAGCTATTCCTTAAGTCATATTTATTTTGGATTTTGTGAAAAATTATGATAAAGTAATTTATGGAATAAAACATCAGCTTACATTAAGAAAAAAAGAAGATGACAATGATGTATAATTAAAATCGTCAGAATAAAAAACGATGATGGTACTTATAAAGTTCTTGATGGTAAAATTATTTTATCGAGAATAGTATGGAGAATCCCACACGTAACACTTACAGATGAATATTCAATAAAACTGTATAAAGATATTCAAAATAAAGTTACATTAAATATTAATTTTTTGAATAGACAGTGTGAATCTATAGAAGTAAATCCAAGGACAACAACAATTCGATTGGAGATAAATGTTTACAGCCGGGATCTGAGCGACCTCGATTTATAATTTAGCTTTTCAAGAAAACAAATGGTTGATATTCAAATTATGAATAGAGGTTATTTAATCATTGAATATAACGTAACGCTTTTGTTCAGTTAAATAGCGAAAGATATCCAGAAATGGATTCTTCCACTTGATTTTAATGAGAATATTATTACAACCCGCTTTATAAAATTTGCTTATCAGATTTATTCTAAATCATATACTAATAAAGCAAAAATTGTTCTATTAGTTTAATTGAATATCAAATCAAAATTTATATCCATTGCTAGTATTTGATGTAAGTAGTAGACAATCTGAAAAAAATAAAAAAATGCAGTTACAGAATATTAAAATAAGAGCAACATTTTTAAGAAAAATATATCAAAACCTACAAAGGCTATGCATTAGTATTATGAGATCGACTTTGTTGAAACTACCAATCTGGATGGAAAATAAAATGCAAAGTGATCGCTTTAATTTTTGTCTCTTAAATAAATGAGACGTATTATTGTATTCATTGTAGGAAAA